>JAXCGZ010000499.1:0-5000 GCA_037179515.1 Halocaridina rubra | reverse complement strand
CAAATAGAGCTTAAGAAGGAGAACATTATGTAAGTGAGCCTGTCTGCCCCTTGAGCAGTCTCTTTGGAGTCTTTTCTTACTCTCCTCAACACAGCACTAATGAAGAAGCGTCAGTGGTGTCTTGTTAGATGTAGGCTTCTTCTACCTTGCCCGTTCATCTGATCTTTAGTTTATGGCGCATTCTCTGTACTGTGCTAGGGAGCTGCTTCAAATAGACACTTTCACCAAACCTAATGTAGAACCTCTTTGCCTCAATACAAGGAAAGCTGTGAGGGATAATCTTGTTTTCCCTTTCCAAAATAGTTTATCTTTCTCCACATCTGCAACATGTTGTGTAAGTGCTTCGTGATGTACCAGTCAAGCCATTTTTTGTTTTTAATTTCTTTTATTTCTCAGTGAACATGTTTCATTGCTTGAATAATATGATAAAACTAAACAATGACAGGGCGCGAACCCTCGAGGCGGCAGGTCGAGGGTTCGCGCCTCGTCACGGACTGAGGTTAGTAAGGGCATACACTCAGGGTAATGATTACATCTGCCAAAACAAGTCCTTCGTAAGAAGGCAACCGTCCTAGCCCTTAGTAGGAAAGAGAGTTCGTGACGTAACTCCGAATCCAATCCAATGGCGAAATTCCAGTGGTGTTTTCTGGTAATGATAAGTTGCTAGTTTAAATCCACCTGTCATGGTGACTGAGCATTCCTTATTTGCAGGGCAAGATCGAGAAGTGAACCACTACTTGTGTGGCTGGAGCAAGTCTGCCTCTGTTTGAGCACTGTAGTAACGAAGGTTTTATGATTATTACCATTTAATTATGTGTTTTTCAAATCCTCCTCAGTTGGCTTTGTTGAAAATCCATTGTGGTGGAGGCATTGGCAGCTCATACATATCATGTTATTCAAGCCAAGTTGTATCCCATAATAATAACTTGCAAGGCTTGGGTGTACTTTCCATTATGCATCCTTCATAAGGGAGTTGGAGACGAATATGAAGTATAGTGTTCCTCCCCTGTCATGCATGGGCTTGCTGTTCTTGTGCATTGAAATTTTCTTATATTCATTCAGTAGATGTATGATGTAATGACCTAATCTGGAGGTTTTATTAGAGATAAACCTGGGGTGCTGGGGTGGAAATCCCCAATCAATTGTGAGATCCTCTTGGCTTGCAGCTTCAAAGATGGTGGTTAGGTCTACTCCACCTTCCAAGGGTTTCATATGTTATAAAAGGTAATATCCCTGCTTTGTAATTTGATGTTTGCAGCTTGGACGTGGACTTCTTCATTGCAGCTTATTATCTTAATGATCTTGTCAGTGGAGATGTTATTTTTGATAAAATTAGCGCTGTCTTAATATAATCTTAGGTCAAAAGTTTGAATAAATCCTTGAAACAAAGAAACTTTGATGGGTTGGCTGCTGTACAGTGGGCTTCCTGGTCCACTTTGATGCTAATTTGATCTTCCTTGGCAGTGCAGATCATATATTGGATTAAGTCCCATAATTCCTATTCATTCCAATGTAGAATTCCATGATCAGGCATGTTTATTTAAATAGACAGAGGAGTAGGGAAAGTTGGTGGGTTGGAGATGTTTATTTTCCAACAGGCTTGTTGTGTAAAAGACTGGCAGTAGTGACACAATTTACAATTGGCAGGAGGTCATTAGCTGGGTTATTGGAAACTACTCCTTTCTTGCGAGAGGGAAATACAACTTTATGCTAAGCATTTGTCCTGATTGTAAACCTAAGAACTGATATGCTTTCGTTGGGTTTGAGGACAAAACTTTTAATTTTGATATTGAGGTGGAGGTACCAAGGTTAGAATAGGGGCAAGGGACTGCAGCAGCATGTGTATGCAGAATGGCTAGAGAAGAGTAATTCTCCTGACAATTACCTGAATTGATTCTGGATCTCTTCTTTCCAATCAAAATCCATCCTCCCATTGGAGGACATTCCATCATCAACTTCCCCTTAACAGAAGGTGGAATAGTGGGGCCGGATGAACACATGAAAGCACAGAGCCTTTTCTCATACCCCAGAGTTAGTCTGAGCTCCCTAAACCTACTTATAATTAGCTGGATATTTATGCATATAATATGTAAGTTTGTTGTATGGCGTTTCCTGTGTAAGTGTAATGTATCAAATCAACTCTGTGTTTTAAACAGAGACCCTGTTACTACAAGCTATAAGTATTGCTTGCCCCCCTAGCTTTTGTAACTTAAAAAGCTTACATGTCCTTTCACTGGTCATGGTCAATCTTTGCTTAGGCGACTAGAGCAGAAATAACTGGCAGTTGAAAAGTGCAGACCAATGGTAAAGCATAGAGAGAGCTTGATTACCGGTCCGCTATTGCAAACCCAGATAACAGCTTTGGTTATTTTTAGTATCCATGCCATATATGAAGGCCGGAAAACGCAAAAATTTATGGAAGTGACTCTCATTGTGACAGAAGTATAAATACATCTTTCTTCAACTGGAACAGGAGCTAGAACTGGGAGGATGTTAATGCTAGTAATTCTGAAAGAACATTTAAAAGAATAGTTTGTTTGGAAGAATGTCATACTTTCTTCAGATATACAAATTCCAGGCAAGGTGACAAAATTTAGCTGCTGAAAGAGGAGAAATCCATTCGCAATATGGAATTTATGTTTGGCGTGGTTGGTGTGGAAGGGGGTAAGAGGAAATGGCTTTTATCTAGGCAGGCTAGACGTGCTTCTCTTAATGATGTCTGAAGAATTAATTTTTTCAACTTTATGAAAACTTTATTAAAGCCCAAAGTAAGAGCAGTATCAATTTTTTTTTTTTTTGTAGAAATGATTCTTTAGTTATTTATGGTTTCACAATGGGCTCATTCCTCTCACCTCGGATATTTTGATAAAGAACAGTATCAGTGCTTCTTACTTATTCCGGTGAGAGCAAATAAAATGAAAATTAACTGGTGTAAGTTTGATATGACTCGAATTCGAGGCCCCCCTCCCCTTTCTTGGCGACAGAGTGAAATATCACATCAATGATAGGGAGAATATTGGAGGGACAGTTGCTCCTTGCTAGCCCTCATCCACATTAGCACATAAGACATTGAGTTGCCAATGAAGTCTCGGATCATTGGTAAAGTCAAGTTCTCAACACCTAAGCACACACACACACAAACACACACACACACACATGGCAGAAATTAGAAGGAACACTATCAGCAGCTCCCGAAATTAGAGTTTAAAAGACGAACCAGCATACGTTAGAAAAAAAAATTCTTTTACTTTCGAAAAAAATTAGTACAGATTGTGAGTACAATTAGATTGAGATCTGAAGTAAATGTGGAAACGAAGTCACGAGTGAGATTGGGGAAAACAGTATTATGAACAGAGTGACATTCAGATAGAATGTGTTAATTTCTAATATAGCAGATATACCTGAAAGGTTTATTTCTCTTTTTACCTTCTGTGGCATACTTGGTAGCGCCTTGGCATGGTAATTATTTGTAATAGGTTCGAGTCCCAATTGGGGATAAAATATGAGTCATGTTTTCACATATGGTAATATGCTTATTTGACTATTGTTGATCCCTAAATAAATTGGGATTTAAATTAAATGTGAAAACGAAGTATATATATATATATATATATATATATATATATATATATATATATATATATATATATATATATATATATATATATATATATATATATATATATATATATATATATATATATATATATATATATATATATATATATATATATATATATATATATATATATATATATATATATATATATATATATATATATATATATATATATATATATATATATATATATATATATATATATATATATATATATATATATATATATATATATATATATATATATATATATATATATATATATATATATATATATATATATATATATATATATATATATATATATATATATATATATATATATATATATATATATATATATATATATATATATATATATATATATATATATATATATATATATATATATATATATATATGTATATATATATATATATATATATATATATATATATATATATATATATATATATATATATATATATATATATATATATATATATATATATATATATATATATATATATATATATATATATATATATATATATATATATATATATATATATATATATATATATATATATATATATATATATATATATATATATATATATATATATATATATATATATATATATATATATATATATATATATATATATATATATATATATATATATATGTGTGTGTGTGTGTATATATATATATATATATATATATATATATATATATATATATATATATATATATATATATATATATATATATATATATATATATATATATATATATATATATATATATAACCAAGCAAGCACATTACATATGTGAAAACATGAATCATGTTTTACCCCGACCGGGACTCGAACCTAGGACTTATGATTACTAAGTCAAGGCGCTACCACTACACCACAGAAGGTGTAAAAGGAATCCAACCTTATAGCTTATATCTGCTATACTTAGGAATGAACGCATTTTAACTGAATGCCACTATGTTCATATTACAGATTCCCCAACCTCACTCGTGGCTTCATTTTAGCATTTAATTCAATTCCCAATCTCATTCGGGTCTTACAATAACCAAGCAAGCACATTACATATGTGAAAACATGAATCATGTTTTACCCCGACCGGTACTAGAACCTAGGACTTATGATTACTAAGTCAAGGCGCTACCACTACACCACAGAAGGTGTAAAAGGAATCCAACCTTATAGCTTATATCTGCTATACTTAGGAATGAACGCATTCAAACTGAATGCCACTATGTTCATATTACAGATTCCCCAACCTCACTCGTGGCTTCATTTTAGCATTTAATTCAATTCCCAATCTCATTCGGGCCATGAAATACAAATAAGCACATTACATATGTGAAAACGTGAATCATTTTTTT
>JAXCGZ010000498.1:45000-62498 GCA_037179515.1 Halocaridina rubra | reverse complement strand
TTTCCAAGGTACAAAAAGGGCACAAAAACATATAGTCAACACGTACTAAATTTAAAGTACTATACTCAAGTCTATTACGTACCTGAAATCTTTGTGACAGATCAGCTAAATTGGCAGGCAGTCTTGATCTTCCCGACACAAATCTGACAAATAACACTCTCTCACAAGGACTAAAAGATTCCAATATAGCCCATAACCACACAATCAAGGGATCATGCTCATCCACTTCACGATATCTGCAAAACATTTGCGAAAAATATCACGCTTTATACCAGGATATATTTTGGCATTTGACTTCTAGGAAACTTGCCGTATGAACAGCCTCCGAAAATACAAAAAGCAGGATCTTGCTTTGTCGAATTAGGTGCTTGAGGAAAGAAAACTAGAAATTTCTGAATCTTCATGCTGCCCTTGAAGAGTTTCTATCTGGGGGCAAATTTAATCAAGTATTTGAAGTTAAGAAACATCACTCTCAACATTTATATATTCTTTAACGAGCAAGACTTTTAGTGTTTAATAATGGTGTTTGATCTCTTAAGGGATTATTTTTCACTAAAATAGAATTGCTGATTGGATCTTATATTTTCTTGGGATTATCCCAAGAATTCTTGTCCATCCTGAAAATGTCGGGCTGTCACACTGTCCTCATTCATATCCTACACCACCTTTACAAACAAGACTTTCTCATACAATACCACAACTCCTCTCTTAGCGCCTTGTCATACACCTTATATGAATCCACAAAAACACAATGCAACTTCTTGCCTTCTTTATACTTCTCCATCAACACTCATAAAATAAACTGCTTCTGCAGTGCTTCTCCCTAATATATGCTCAAAAATCCTTACATCTCTCTTAAATGTAAAGAAATACATTATTCTTATTACACTGCTGAGCTGATGTAGTAACATTATATAATCTTGAAAGCTAAAAAACTATATTGGATACACTAAGTCTAATTATGCTCTGAAAGTCACAGAAAGTGGGTACAAAGTGAGTGGAGAGCTGGCACTCTCTGAGAGTATATAATCGTCACTAGATAACTCACAGAAAGTTCTTCAACACTTATGGTGCAGGATATTGAGAGATTCCTATGGGGAATTTAGTAAGAGCAGTAGTTCTCAAATGGATAACACGCTAAAATATTAAAACAATGGATACTAATATAAGCTCAATACTGTGTAAAGGTCGAAAAGAAATTTATATGCATAACTCCTAGATGTCATATAAAGCAAATGAATGGGATGAGGCAATGGATGGTAGACAATCCCTCCTTTCTTTAATCCTAACTCTCTTATAATAGCTGCAGCCATTTCTTTAGCTTCTGTAACTACAGAGTCATGTATGCATTATCAACAAATATAAAAATAAAGAATAGCATTTTTGTCTCAGTTCCTATTTACACTACAGACTTGCAAAACTCTTGTAAAAGCAGAATTTGAAAAATAGAAACAAATAGCTCCAAAAGGACTTACAGAGGTAAAATATTTTATGGAAAATTATGTGCTTGTGAGAACATAAGCTAAAAGACAAAGCAGAGGTAGTTAATAATGGTATCAATGAGACAATAACACCAAATATAAAAATAATACGACTTCAGGTATGAAATATGTTAAATCAGTAGCACTAATTGACAAGTGGGGGTGGTAAGCCACTTGTAAAATAGAAAAATATGTCAGCTGATTACAATTAAGAGAAAATGGAAAATAACTCGAAAAAATATGCTATACAAGTGGAGCATATATGGGTAAGAGCTTTCGATGTAGCCATTCAAGAATCTTGTAGTTTAACTATATCACCAAAATAATAATATGGTAATCTAAATTTAGTTTGTAAAATATAAAGGGCCCGAACAGGAAGTGTTAGTTCATATATAATTCTTACTAACCTATATTATTAACATACCTGGGAATGCTAACCTGCAATGAGGAATTACCCTGAGACAACAAGGAATAATTTACACTACCTAACCACTTTCTTCAGAGTAGCAACAGATATATGAGGAAGACCACACACAAGCTGTTCCAAATGAGTAGAAGTCATCAATGATAACAAGGGGACTGGAATAATCCATGCCATGCCTTCTCGCACTGCAGCAACCTGCAATATTCATAACTATATTTACTCTGCATTTACCACGATCCAAGACATAGTGAATGCATGTTCTTTGGCTTGGCCTCCCTCCCCTTTGTATAAAGAACAAGGTGGCTGAGTGGTCAGATTGCTTGACTCAGGAGTTGACAGCCCCACGATCGAGCCCCGCGTGGGGAGCTAGGAATGGCATACAGCCATAATTCCCCAGCCCAATCTGTGTCCACTCCCATACTGGGGATTAAAAGTGACATAAAAAGAGGATTACATATTCTTTGTATAAAAAACAATTCTTTTAGAAAATAAAAATTTAAATAAGGGAATTAAAAAACTACACAGAGGAAGTGAAAAATAGCTAGTTATTATTGCAATTAAAGTATGATGTAATCCAAGAAGAGATTTATATGATAACTAAAAATAATGGCCTACCTGGCGATCCATTTGGTGCAATCTATAATAAATAGTGCGATTGACATACTCCTGTCGGTTAGTGAAAGTGAGTGGCACTGCTCTTCCTCCAGGAACCACAGCAACTCTTGCACCAGTCATACTCATACATTCAAAGCTTTCCAGAGGTATAACCTGGATAAAGAATTATTTTTCAGTTACATACCGAACAGACAGTTATAGAACAATTAATCTATTCAAAAAGTACCAATTAATACACAGTCTATAACAGTTTACACAATTTGCCTATTATTACATATGACAGTGAAAGCCAACTCATGAAAAATTATGAATTTTTCATGGTTCAGGGGTGTTGTCTAGACATAATGGAAAACTAACTGTAAATATGCATTATGCACTTTAGCATCCAAAGATGGGTATAAAAACAAAACCTTAATGAAGATTATGTTAAACTGATTACAAGAAAAAGTAATGTCTCTACTACCAATATCAAAAAGACATATTCTTACATCATGGAAAGTTTCTTCTGTCACGCCATCTTGATCAATATCTCTAATAGCACGCAAACTCTGCATATATTCAATGTCAACCTGTGATAAAAAACAAATTAAGTCAATAATTATACACATAACCTGGGTTTAAAGGTGTCATAATGTGTTCTATGACTGCACTCTGTGCAACAGAATACAACTAAATAGCTTTTATATGTGGTGGAGGGGGTGGAAAAAATTACTTAAAACTGCTAAACGTATGCTTTCATGAAAGAAATAGCTTAGCAGAGAGAATGATAATTCTTCTGTACAAACACAAAAATACAAGATATACTCTTCTAATCTGAAGGCAAGATATATGGACCAACAGCAGTGGAAAGGTAAATGGTATTACAGAGGCATGTAGGTTATGAATCACAAGTATCTACTTTGAGGGACATGTGCAAGATAATTTATGGACCTAGAAAAGGTATATAAGAGGGTGGTATTATAGGAAGACAAGATAGTTAATCCTTCAGATGTGCTGGGTGGTACAGATTGCAAAAGAGAATAACTATGTTGTTATAAGGATAATAAGGCATATATAAGATTAAGCTGGGAAAAGAGTGAGTGATGTAAGGCAAAATTTGGAGGAAAGCAAATGTGTCTTAAGTCACCAAGGCTGCATTGACATAATGAGACAAGAGCAGTTAAAAACGCCCATCTGGGCAATGCTAACGTTGTCAGACACAGTGCGGTTGCGACCAAAGATACAGTACACATTTGTAGTCACTGTCATAAAGAAGAATGGTTGTAAGTCTCATAGGTAGCAAGTCAACAACTAACTGTACAATGTTGATGTGGGTACTGGATTATAATCATATTCACATTATAAATATATAAGTGTGGATGATAAGTTCCAGTCTAAATTTATTTATATTCATCTTGTTCTTTTTGTTATGGGTCCAGGTTATAGGTAATCTATGAGCTAATAAGAGTTTAATGTTTATATTCCATATAAAGCTACATAAATTGGCGGACAGCATAAGTATCTTACACATGCTCTCTGCAGGGTTGTCATTATTTTGCATTATTAAGTTAAGGGTGTGGGCGAGTTTTAACTATGTGAGAGGTTGAGCACCCTCTGCCTACCAGAATTATTTCTTAATTACTCTAAATTTTCTATCTTCCTTCCCATTGGAAGGGTGACAAGAATACGAAATCTGTGTACACATGAATATTGTAAAAGTCGATGAAATTTGGAAGGTTGATGGGGCTGGGGGTCCCCAGTTTGCATTTTTCTCCCAGGAAGAGTCAAGGCATATTTTTTATTCTGCATAAACGGGACAGGCAAGAAAATTGCCATCATAAATGAAGGTCTGGGCACGAAGAAAAAGTAAATGGTTACAGACAAGGCAGAAATAAGGTAATGATACACAATAGGAAAAGGACAGGCTGAAAGAATAGTCAAAGTACTGAGAACCTATAGATATGGCAGGATTGAGCCCTGAGATGACTATAGAATCGTTTTGGGAAGGAAGACAGGTTATAAGAATTAGGAAAGACAGAAGGAGGAAGAGAGTTCCAGAGTCTTGAGGTGGATGGAAAGAAGCAGTCACTGCACCAACCACTCCGTGAGGTACAAATCTCCACACAGTACCTGTGAGATGAGGCCATTTGGCGAGTGTTACGTGGCCTGGTCAGTTGGGGAGGGATGCAACTCACCAACTTATCAGAACAGCAATGAAAGTAGCAGCAATAGAAAAGAGAGAGGGATGATACCTTATTGTGGAGAACCTCCTATAAGGAGACTCTGGTAGGGAATCTCAACCAAAACCCTAGAAATTGGATCTCTGAGTCTGGATGGTTGTGGAATGAGTGAGAGTATGAGGGATTACCTAAATGTGCTTATGGGAAGGAGCCCAAAGCTCGTATTTTCCCGTCTCCTGATCGGCTCCATTTTGTACTTAGTGATACTTATCATACTTGTCCTTAAAACTATGGATTGAGTTAGCATCAAGTACCTCCTCGCTTAGCAAATATATATCCTCTCAGCTCCTTGGGGATAAAGGGTTGCATGTTGAAAGGAAAGACAGATGTGTTACCACTGAGTTAATCAAAGGTGAAAGGGTATGTTAGCAATCTGATATTCATTAAATATATAATAGGTATGTAAAACTTTCCATGCAAGAGATAAGAATGAGTGGAGAAAGATTGTGTATAAGTGATGCAGGCCAAAGGGATTTCTCGCACATGCTAGCATAGGTAACTGGGACAGGTGGGTGTGGGGAGGTTGCCAGGTGATGAACCTATGAAGGAACACCAGTTGCGGCTGATGGGTCTCAGGGTAGAAGATCCTTGCCCATTTACTTGTGGATGATCTAAGCAGGATGGTGGGAGGGAATTATGGCAACCCTTTATCCCCATGGAGCTGAGAGGATATATATTTGGTTTATGGTGGATATGTGTTCTCTGGCTTGGTCACCCCCCTTACAAGAGGAATTGCAGCCATTGTGCATAAATAAAAAACTTCCTCCAGTCCCCCCAAAATACCCAAATCATTCTCCAGCATATCAATGTCAAAACCTTTTTGGATTATTTTGAAAATCTCAGGATCTAAAGCAGCAAATTATTTTGCACAACCATAAGTATTCTTACCTCCTCCAAGTCAGCTGAAGATGGAGTGATACCAACAAGAAGCTTCCATACAAGAGGAGCGAGTGGTAATGCCAGAGGCTTCTTGGTACGTATTGCAATCCCAAATAATATACCTAATGAAAAGTTGGCCATTAGTAATAAAGGCTTGAATAATATTTGAAATAAAATATATAAAGATAAATTTGCTTATATATATAGCCTACATTATCATCATAGCTAAAGACATGTTTATTAAGTTTGGAGTATAATAGTAATTAGTAATAAAGACTTTAATCATATATGAAATACAATATATAATAATAAATTTTTTATATATGGTGTACATCATCATCATCATAGCTAAAAATATGTTCATTAAGTTTGGAGTACAATAGTCATTTACTGATATATGGGAACAGCAATTCAAAAACTGAAGACAGAGTCAAAGTTAATTCAGTATTTTTCACTCCACTCATACTCAAAGAGTTAGCAATGGCATAAGGTATAAGATACGATGGTTCTGCTTAAGTATCACCCATAATCAAGTCCAAGCTTTCACTGCTTGACGCAAGACATTTCATGTTATATTGCATAACTTATGTTCTGTCAAGTTACAGTATGTATGACTTTGCACAAACTCATTCCATATTCTTGCATGCTTTTCACTTCCCCAGCAAAAAGGTTTATAATGGACAAACTTTCATTCACAAAGTCCATCCTCTCACCCTTTGTTTACAACTAACTTCAATAACTAACATATTTACCTTACAATTTTTTTTTTTATGAGTGTGACACCGGGACAGGCAAAAACTGCCCTCATCAATAAAGGCCCAGGCACGAGAAAACACCAAGACGAAGGAAAAGAAAAAGGTTAAGGACAAGGCAGAGATGAGGTAATATTACACAAAGGAAAATGACAGACATAAAAAACAGTCAAAGTACAGAGGACCTGGATATATGGAGGATTAGGCCCTGAGATGACAATAGATTCCCTTTTTGAAGGAAGATAGGTCATAAGAATTAGAAAATACAGAGGGAGGACGAGAGTTCCAGAGTCTGGAGGTAGATGGGAAGAAGCAGTCGCTGCGCCAACCAATCCGCGAGCTACAAATCTCCACACAGTACCTGTGAGATGAGGCCGCTTGGCGAGTGTTACACATCCTCAGCAGTTTTGGAGGGATGCAACTTGCCAAATCATCAGAGCAGCGATGGAAGTAGTAGCGACAGAAAAGAGAAAGGGAAGATACCTTATAGAGGAGAGAGAGAATCCAGATTAGAAGTAAGAGAAGGATCATTAATGAGTCTGAATGCCTTAGATTCAACCCTATCAAGGAGATAATCAGTAATTTGAAAAAAGGTATAATAACCAAATAATCCATATTAGTACCACTTAAGTAATTTATCTTGTTAACATACAATATCTCGTTATATCTCTCATTTCACTGCCATCTAAAAATGTCTTTCCAATATTAAATGTCAAGTACTACATGTCCTACGTATCAATTGATATTCTCTAAGTAGCATTCAGAATCCAACACTCAACTCACTATTATTAGTAATGAGGTACCTGTTATCTTCATGAACTCATACTGGTTTTCAAACATATCTTTCCTTCCATGCCCTACAAACTTCCTCCAAAAATTTTTACACCATCACCATTATAATTATTCCATGGTTTCCATCTGCAATCAATTTCACTTAAAAATGTCTCATCAGCATAAAATCTAATGAGAAATATATCAAGATAATCACTGTCTACTATAAGTTTCAGTTGCTAAAGATACTTGGAATCATACCTAGAAACTTAAACCACATCAAATGATGAGGCTGAGTTAAATCAGGATTAAGAAGAAAACGATCTCTGTTATTGCCAACATCTGAAACTGCATTGGGAGTGGGAATGAGGAGAGGTACAGCCCCTGTCACTAGTTCACTGCACATCTCGGTCATAGTATCATCGAACACTCCTCCAGCATCGTCTGCACCCTCTCCAACAAGCTTCACCTGCCATGAAAATATAAAGACATAAACTTGTATTACTCATTAAATGTCTTAAAAGTCATACACAACAGGGTAAATATCAAATTCATGAAAACAGATGTTTCATATAATACATACACCTTTATAGTAAATTGCATCCAATACATGACACTCCTCTTTAGATTTAAAACTTTTATCAACTTGTGACTGCATAGCACTGAATTTATTACATGTACCTGAGTAATTCTTTTAATTTACTCATTATATACTGAACACAGATACAAAGAATTTAAAAATACCTCTATATATATGAAAGAAATTATGATTTTATGTAAAAAAAAAAAAATAATTTACCTTCCATGCCCTTGAGGGCAGCCTTAAATCTCCGGGTTTTAATTTAACAACTTGCTTGGCCAGCTGCGTGAAAATTGGCTTACATGGAGTTCCTCTGGTAGAAAGTCTTTTTACAGTTACTTGTGGTCCATAGTTACGTCCCTGAACCATGGTGCGGCCCAAGCAACGCACAAGGGGAAGCGTATATACTCTAGGAGAAACAATGGATCGTACAGCTTCACACGTAACAGAACATAAATTGTCTACATAACATTCCGAACCAGGAGTGAGAGGGATAAGTTTCCACGAAGCATACAGTAAATCACTGAACTGATGTAACAAGCGTAGGCGAGAACATAAGGCACTAGGCGAAACGTGCTGTAGATTAGGATACTGAGGAGGTATTGATACTGGAATTCCTAACTGCATAGGTGCAGGATTGCCAGGGGTGATAGGGGGTAGAGGAGGAGCTGACCAAGCAGCACTGTGACTTCGTCCAGCACTGATTTGACTTATTCCTTTGCCACTTAATGTTCTTACTATTTGGGGTTCTCTTACGGCTGAGGAATGCCCTAACCCTAACTGTCCATCACTATTCATACCCCATCCAAAAACATCAGCAGTTGACGTTAGTGCAAGAGTATGCTCTGATCCCACAGCTATGTCAGTCACATTGTGAGTAACAAGAGCTGGAACCTGCTGGGGACGATTATGTCCTCTGGTACGAGACTCTGGCTGACCAATAAGTCGATCCATTCCACAAGTATAGACTCTGCCGTCTTTTGTGAGAAATACAGTGAACTGAGTTCCACAAGAAACTTTTTTAATTCCAATACAACACATTGCCTCAACTTTTTGTGGAGTCGACTTAGATGTTGAATTTCCTAAGCCTAATTTTCCATAATCACCATCACCAAATGCCCATACATTATTTCCATCAACATCAATGCACACTGTGTGATTTAATCCGCAAGCGACCAGGCCAATTCTAAATGCATCAAGGGCCATTACTTTCTCAGGTAATTTCTTATTTGCCGTGGAACCAAGCCCAAGCCTTCCATAATCACCATTTCCAAAAGTAAAGAGCTTGCCATCAGATGTAACAACAGCCGTGTGCTTGAATCCACACGCAATCTGAACGACTTCCTGACCCTGAAAGGCTTCAATCTGACGGGGTCTCCTCTGTCGATCTGAATTCCCATGACCGAGCTTACCGTAATCTCCATCACCCCAAGAAAATACCTCTCCGCTGTCAGTCACAGCTAAGCTGTGACCATCAGAACCACAAGATGATGCTACTTGGGTTACAACAAAACCTGTTAAAGAGAATAATATTAGCAAAACTGTACTTGTATAGTACTGCAAGTCAGAAACTCTATAACTTATACCAGTGCGAAACACTAGTTATGTCATTTGAGTTCCATACTCCTAACGGCAGTGTAATAGTTGTAGTCACAATATCAAGATATATCACAGACATATAAAGTTCATATGGAATAAAGTCAAAAGATATATATAATAATAAGAATTTACCTTGGAGTGTAGAGATAACAGTGGGGGTGTGCAAATCATCTGAATTACCCTGTCCTAACCGTCCATAACTACCTTCACCACAAGCTAATATTGATCCATTTGCTGTCACTATGAATGTACAGTTCTGACCACATACCACTTGCTGAGCACATCCAAGTGTTTCTGTTAAAACTGGGACCTGGCTAGACCGCCCTAGTTAGAAAACATTTTATGAAATACCTGTACGTAAATTGAAAAAATGAGAACATCACACTATCTCTAAGAAATGCGCAACTATCTGATAAACATTAATCGCAACATAGAACTTTCATCTAAATGAAAATCCTCCCGAGGCTTCATATATTTACTAGGCTGTTTATGTCATTAAGTACAAATAAATTAAGCATAAAGGCTATCAGAAATAATTTTATAACTGTGAACTATGAAGGTTTTTCTTGCAAAGGACTATTATAATACACATAATTCACTCACTTCACTGGACACATTGGGAAATGGGTTCCGAGCTCCTCTTCTTTATATACGAAATAGTATTAGCAGTGACATGCAATATGACCTGACTTTGCCTACCATAATTACAGAATTTGCATAAATATATAAAAAATAGTTCAGTATAATTCAGATACAGTCTGATAAACTGTATTCAAATATAAAACAAATGCTTAGATCACAGATATGCACACAAATTCCAACAGTTTAAATATGAGAATTATTATTTACCCGTTTCAGCCAGTTGACCATGGCGTCCACTTCCCCACATGTAGACCTGACACCTTCCACCAACTTGCCAATCACCAGGATGCTGCGTTGCCCAAGCCATGACAGCCATATCTTGCTCAATGTCCCATTTATCATTTTCTAGAGCAGTATTTAATTGCTCATTGTCATCTTTGAAAGGAAAATGTAAATAAGTTTTTGTCAATTATAATTACACTATCACTGGTACAGTATATGAAGTTGTAAGTGTCTAACAACTATGGTGTTGTGAAATATCCTAAATATCATAAGTGTTATATAAAAATTTATAAAAAAAAGGTTCTTTTCAATAACCTGAAAATGAATTGAATTATAATGAATAAATACCGTATACCTGCATGTCTGCTATATCATATATGCATTTTATATATACTGCATGCAATTGGCAGAAAAAGAAAGAATGTTGAGCATTAAGTTTACTGAGATATATAGTAAACAAATAGGTCATCACCACAAAACCCTCTTACCTGCAGTTTTGAAATGCCGGACAATAAATGATTTTGGAAGAGGGGAGCGTTTTTTGAGGCTTTCTGCAGTGCTTACAGCTGTGCTAAGAGTGTCTAACCAATTCCATTCTACCACTGAAGATAGAAATTACAATAATAATAATAATAATAATAATAATAATAATAATAATAATAATAATAAAAAAAAGAAAATATATATATATATATATATATATATATATATATAGTATATATATATATATATATATATATATATATATATATATATATATATATATATATATATATATATATATATATATATATATATATATATATATATATATATATATATATATATATATATATATATATACTGCATATATAATGTTTGACATACTGCATAAGACAATTGAGAATATTTTTTTTCGACATGAAAACATAAATATAAAAACTGAAAACACACATTTCACTGATCTGTAAAGTGTAACATGACACTATTAATAAAGTCACAGTAAACATACACATAGAGACTTCATAAGGAAATTAGAAAATAAATCATAATAATCCTGCCTTTAAATTTCATTCTTACCTGGTCCAGTATTAGCAACGTGAACAGGGGCTGGTTGGTTGCATAAAACCAAATCTAATTTTAACAAAAGTGCTAAACAACACAATTGTTGTAAATATCTGCTATGAACAAGCTGATCACCACTGCTCACTGATTAATAAAGAAGAAATAAAAAAATCATTAATAAATCTAGTACAAATTAATAAACTAGTTACTAATCATATATGTATACAGTATTCCTCATAGAGTTTAGTAGGTACAACCTTAGTTTCATTGAGTATATCAGCATATAAAACATAATGAAGGAAAGTTTTACACTCTTATGGTCCTACTATCAGGACAAATACACTTTGCACTAATAAAAATGACTATGCCATTTGTAAACGTTTACATGGTTATTTCACTATTCTCTCTTTTTGTAGCTGTCAGGTCTGTTGTATTGCAGTTTTCTTATTATGGATGTAGTAGGTTGGCCCATGGCACCAACTGCCCGTTGCAGTACTACAGCTGAAGGGTCTTGTGGACTTAACTAAGACTGTCCTGGACAGTTCGATGTTAAGTCTTCCTTCAGTTACGGTTCTCTTTCTATGCCTACATCAGCACCGAATATCTTGGATATTCGTTACACATGTATTATTATCCCTTCACATCGGACAAGTCACAACATTCCCCATCTCTGTTTCTCTTTTTGTTTTCTTCGTGCCCAGGCTTGATTAGGGTAGATTTATATATTTTTTTTCGCCTGTCCTGGTGTCACAATCATAAAAAAAAACAAAAACAAAAAACTGGCCACTGCTTATGGCCTGAAGGAAATGGACATTTAGTGATACAAACAGTTTCTTTTTTACCAGCTACGTCTTATGAGAATGGACTGGGAATTACTGTCACCCATGCTCTAGAACACCTAAAGGAGCGGGACAGGCATTAAAAAATATTAGAAATATAGGCTATGGAAAAATACAGCTTCTGTTGATTACTTAACTTCATAACTATATATATTTACCCATTGGTTTTTCATGATGATACTGTGATAAAAGAAGCGAAGGTAAGTTGGTTAATAAAGCCCTTAAACAAGAAGCCTGATGAAGGCCAGTCATACCCCACTGGTGCAAACGAGAACGACAAGCTGCTACCACTCTCAATTTGTAGAACTGATCATCTGTCAAGGCACAAAACATCACATTCTGAAAAGAAAATTAAGCGAGGTACTATATAGCAACTTACAGAATGACCATAAAAGTCATTCTATATATAAACATCCATAATTATATTAGCTACATACAAAATAAAATACCCGCTATTATTTTTTTCTTTCACATATGCTCCTTCCATTAATCATCAGGGTGGTCCCACCCAATAAAAGACAAACTTAAAACACACATGATGGTAAATGACAATTAAGCAAACTTTAAATATTCTGAGTAATACTTCCAATAAAAGTGCAAAACTTACTGTGTACATTCATTGGAGAAAATGTTGCAGTAATATTCTGGTATATTAACTGAAGTTTAAAAACAAAGATGAATACAGATATGCTAATATACAGAGACCTTAAAGTTCCAATATTATAAAAATAAAAACTACTCCCAGAGAGTGTACAGATCACTTGGGATATATCACTTTATCAGAGGAAGTAGGTTTAATGCAGTAAATATAAATCCTTAGATAACTATATTTTCATACAAGCTCTAGAATAATAGAAATACCTCAACCATTTTCTTTAGTACTTGTTCATCCAAATCAAAATTATACAAGTATTCAAAGATCAAAAGAGTAAGTACTTTTTAATAAGCACCTAACTTAAAAATAAAAGCTATGCAACTACATATTACTGTTACTCTCCCTGCAATATAAATGATCCAAAAAATTCTATAGCACTTTCAAAAATGTACCAACCTGTGAACCCGCCTGACAGACTGCTAATCCAGAATTTCCTGACCATACCATGCCACAGATTCCTCCAGCTCCGACCAAAGTCTGCAGCACTGATCCTTCTTGTAGGGACCATACATTCACCATACCATTCAAGCTCTTCTGGCAGCCTAGAAAAGAAATATGGAATGAATAATCCGTATTCATACTGTTAAGGACAGGTAGCTTATGAAATGAGTAAACTGTTGCGGAAAGGAAATACATACATGAATGCAATAATACTGTATTTCTCCACTCCAATAGGTTAAAAGTGGAGTAACTTTCAGAGCCACTTAGGTCTAAATATCACTTTCATATACTTACGTAATATAATACACCTGACCAGGATGAATGGTACTCATAAGAGAATACATATGCTGTGCCAGTACTACCAGCTGGAGCATAATTCAGGAATTATGGCTAACAGGATCTTTTTTATCAACACTTGGACCAGTTTACATAATAGGTTACCATATGGTTAGTATAACTCAATGCCCCAACTTGAATGTTTCTAATCCAATGAGAAAGTACTGCTGTTATTCAGAAAGGAGCGCCAAATCAAGTACTCTACTCATGAAGCCAAGTAGCCCATATAATAGCAGCAAAGTTGTGATTTTGTTTAGAGTCGCATGAGCTTAGATAAATGCCGTTATAATATTTCAAAATTATTTTAATATTTCTTGATCATATATATATCACTGACAGCTTAACATTAAAAATAAAACTAATATGACATGTAAATTTGAAGAGTTTTAATTCAATATTCCTATCAGAATATAACAGAGGTATCTAAGCTGAAATAGAAAATAATATACACTCAACTACCATTCAGTAGATAACCTGAACAAGGCAACTTCAGAACATAACACTTATAATATTTTAACGTCCACAATATAAAAATGAACGTTAGTTTAAAAAAATTATAATAAAAAGAGTGATTAGAACACATGCACTCATAAAACTTGTTCCCAAGTCTACTTGTTAACAATTGTAACTTAAGGCGAAAATAATATATAAAATGTATTATGTAAAATATATTCCAAGCTGGTAAAGGATGCATGAAATTAAATTTTGAAAATTATTACATACCTGAAGCCAACATTAGACCTGAAGGTGATATAGCTAAAGCAGTAACAGGTGACTGATGTCCTCGTAATTGAAGTAAGCATCTCGGGCTAAGTGCATGTGTAGCTTGGCAGCCTTCTGTTGAGTTACTGTAAAAGAGTATCATGTAATTATTTTGATTATTTTTTTTTAATGAATCTATAAAAAAATGGGACAAATTGCTTTAAATAATAATACTGGCTACATTTCAACAAGACATATCCTTGCATTATTAATTATTAGGTTTTTCAATCATTTAAACTCTAAAGTCTGCATGCGGCCAGGCATTCTAACACATCTTATACTTAAGATAAGTACCATTATCTCCCAATTCCTAGTAATGGTGATGAAAAAAGCAACGTAGAAAACAGAATCAATAATTACAATTTCTTTCAAGGAAAAAATAATACAATATTAAGTAACCATATAAGCCTGAGGAGCAATCAAGTCTTCTGGATTGGATCCTTTACTAAGAGAGGTAGAAATACTGAGAGTACTACTGGTGGACCCCACTACGGCATTGGTGTATAATTGCACCACTGTAAGATAAAGAATTCATTCAATCCAATACAAAGATAAATCTACAAAACAGCAAAAAAGTGCCATAACTAATGCCAAAGTTTCATCGATGAAATGTTCCAAATGTTGGCTGATACATAACTGAAAAGTCCTGGATCCATAAAAGAGTAGTCAAAAGCACCCCATGTATATTTATGTCTAATTCAAGAGTTTTATGAGAATTATTTACTCTCATTCTTTAGAGGACTTATGTTTTTCTTTTTACCAATACCATGTATGTAGCTACCGAGTAATGACAGTCTCTTAAGGAGAGTTTCATAAATTAAACTTTTGATAACTCAAAATGACTCTCTGGGGGGTCAACACCAACATGTCATACACTCCCTAAGAGTTCCGAGAGAAAGTCCAGGATCAACAGTGATCTTTCTTAGTGAATTAGAGCTTTCCGTTGAGGCAGCTCAGGGAACATTAACAATAACAACATCTGGCCTGCCTGAAAATCAACCCTACCAAGAAGATGCTTTTGTAAAACAAACTCCACCGACTTTGTGTCTTTCTTTCAATATCTGTCCTCGTGCCATGAGTCCTTGCTATCTTCTCACCCAGATGCCAAAATTCTCTGCATTGGAGATTTCAATGTACACCACAGTGAGTGGCTTAATTCTTCTCACACTGATGTGGGAGGAAGTGAGGCCCTTGCTCTCTTTAGTACTCACGATCTGGAGCAAATTATGAAACATCCTACTCCTGTTCCTGATCGACACGAACATGCAGCAAACACTCTTGACATATTTCTTACTTCTAACTCTTCATCTACTCTTATTCTGTGCTTTCCCCTCTTGGTAAACCTGATCACTTTGTTATCTCAATTTTTTCCATTTTCGCTCAATCTCCACCAAGCCCTCCTACTCAGTGCCACCTCTGGCACTTTGAGCATACCTAATGAGAAAATTAGTGTAACTTCCTCTTTGAATTTCCATGGGATGACTACTGCTTTTAGTCCCACAACCCTGATCGGGTAGCCCTAAAAGTTGCCGAGACCATGATCTCGGGAATGGAGGTGTACAACCCCTCCTCTATGAAAACTTTCTCTCGCTCGAAACCTTGGTTTCACCGTGCCTGCTCCATGGCTATCCCGGCCAGGAATCGGGCACACCGATCTTACCAAGCCTCTCCTTCTGATTTAACTTGCTCTGCTTTTATTGTAGCTAGGAATTGCTGTACTGCTCAGATTCGAAGGTCTAAGGCTTCCTTTATAAGAAGGAGAGTGAAGACCTTAAATCCTCTCCCATTGACAAATGCTTCTGGTCCTTAGCCAAATACCTCTCCAAAAACTTCTGTAACTCAAGCTTTCCCCCTCTCATTCGTTCTGATGGATTTATAGCTTGCTCTCCCACTGACAAAGCCACTCTCTTTGGCTCTCATTTTTCTGCCAACTCTTCTATAAACGATTCCAGAGCACCTGTTCCTCAATCTTTACCCCTCTCTAACCCTATGCCCTCCCTTATCCTTTCCTCACGCAAAGTTCAGAAGGTTCTTTGCTCGCTAAAGACGAACAAGGAATATGATTCCGATGGTATCCCTGCAAGGTTCCTTAAGGAGTTTGCAGAAGAACTGGCTCTTGTGCTTTGTCGTCTCTTTCGCCTCATTCTGTCAACCAGTATTTATCCTTCATCTTGAAAGCATGTTCCAGTTCAACCTGTTCCAAAGGGAGACTGCTCTATTCCTTCATACTACCGTCCCATCGCCCTAACCTCCTCTATTGCTAGAGTTTTCGAAACTTTGTTCAATGTTCACTTCTTGAAATGTCTTGAATCTAACTCACTTATCTCCGATCACCAGTACGGCTTCCGCAAGGCAAGATCCACTGGTGACCTCCTCTCCTATCTTAAACATGGAAGGTCATCTTCACTATGGGGAATCCTTTGTCGTCTCCTTTGATATCTCTAAGGCTTTTGATAGAGTCTGACACAAGGCTCTGTTGGTCAAACTCTCTGCCTATGGCTATACCCCTTCTCTTTGTTCTCTGATTTCCAGTTTTCTTACTGACCATTTTATATCTGTAGTAGTTGATGGTGCGACATCTAGCCCTTTCTCTGTTACCAGTGGTGTTCCACAAGGCTCTGTTCTTTCACCTACTCTCTTACTTCTCTTCATCAATAATCTTCTACAATCCCCATCTTCTTCTCTTCTTCATGCCTTTGCTGATGATTCTACCTTTCAGTTTTCCTCTGCCTTTTCTTCACAACCTTCATCTGCTACTTCTAATCAGTCTCGTATCACTCTTTCTTCTACTCTCAACTCTGATTTGCAGAGAGTATCTGAGTGGGGCACTCAAAATTGAGTTAAATTCAATGCCTCCAAGAGAGTTTCTGGCTATCTCTTTATCTTCTTCTCCTCCTGATAACCCTATTGTCTTCGAAACTAACGAAATTTACCCTCTTAATTCTATCAACATATTAGGAATCCATATAGCCTCAAATTTGTGTTGGAGGAATCACATAATCCAAATTTCGAAATCTTCATCCAAAAAACTGGGGGTTTTGTTTCGTTTTTGTCATTACTTTTCCTCTTTACAGTTACTTAAAATCTATAAAGGTCTTATCCGTCCCTCCTTAGAATACTGCTCACACATCTGGAGGGCTTCTTCTTATACTTATCTCCTTGATAGGGTTGAATCTAAGGCAGTCAGACTCATTAATAATCCTTCTCTTACTTCTAATCTGGATCTCTCTCTCTTCG
>JAXCGZ010000498.1:0-42500 GCA_037179515.1 Halocaridina rubra | reverse complement strand
ATATATATATATATATATATATATATATATATATATATATATATATATATATATATATATATATATATATATATATATATATATATATATATATATATATATATATATATATATATATATATATATATATATATATATATATATATATATATATATATATATATATATATATATATATATATAATTCTAAATATGATATACAGTATTCCACAGAGCTCGGCAATAATTACAGCAGAGCACTAAGACAGCATAGCTTTGCATAACTACACTTATAAGCGTTTCCTGTACCAGTTGTTTTGTAGTAAAAAGGATGAAGTAATCAGGAAGAGATCAACAGTCAGTCCTCAGTTCCCCTGTGATGAAATATTGAAAATAGAGGTGTTGAGATATTTCTCCCGAGCCACCAGGGATATTCATAAAGTATGGAGACATCACATTGGTCGAGTGCAACAGTGGGGATTTTTTAAACTGACTGATTACCATAAAAATATTACACAGTAAATATAAGTACTCATATTATTTTTCAAGAAAATATTTTTTTTAAACTATGGACAGAAAATATAGGTGATAAAAATTAATTGGTCTAAATGACTTATAGTCTACGATTCAATAAAAAGGGAAGGGAAAATATAAGAGTAAAACACAGTACAATATATTACGCTTCATACTTGAAATAAAAGGAACAAAATCTTCATATACATAACTTTCAACACATACAAATGATTCATTTATATTTTTCAGTATTTGCTTATATACTTAAGAAATGTAAGAGAACACTCCAAAAAAGATAATCGAAGATAACAATAAATCTCTTGTATATTAGATGGGAGTTTTTAAAAACTACGATAAAGGATATAATGAACTACAAGAATATCTTACAGTGAGTTTGATATGCTACGATTACAATTATACGTGAAGGTACTGAGACTAAAACTACATGTATTATTATAATATTTTTTATTATGAGTGACACCGCGACAGGCAAAGACTGCCCTCATCAATAAAGGCCCGGCCACTAGAAAATACCAAGAGAAAGGAAACGAAAAAGGTTAAGGACAAGGCAGAGATGAGATAATGTCACACAAAGGAAAACGACAAATAGAAAAAACAGTCAAAGTACAGAGGACCTAGAGATTTGGAGGATTAGGCCCTGAGATGACGATAAATCTGCTTTTGGAAGGATGAAATGTAATAAGAACTAGGAAAGACAGAAGGAGGAAGAGAGTTCCAGAGTCTGGAGGTAGAGGGGAAGAAGCAGTCGCTGCATCAACCAATCCGCGAGCTACAAATCTCCACACAGTACCTCTGAGATGAAGTTGCTTAGTTATTGTTACGCGGCCTCAGCAGTGGGGGAGGAATACAACTCGCCAACTCATCAGAGCAGCGATGGAAGTAGTAGCGATAGAAAGGAGAAAGAGAAGATACCTTACGGCAAAGAGAGAGAGAATCCAGATTAGAAGTAAGAGAAGGATCATAATGAGTCTGACTGCCTTAGATTCAACTCTATCAGGGAGATAAGTATAAGAAGAAGCACCCCAGATGTGTGGGCAGTATTCTAAGCAGGGACGGATAAGACCTTTATAAATTTTAAGTCTCTGTAAAGAGGAAAAGTAATGCCGAAAACGAAACAAAACCTCCAATTTTTTGGATGAAGATTTAGAAATTTGGATTATGCGATTCCTACAAGACAAGTTTGAGGCTATATGGGTCGATAGAATTAAAAGGGTAAAATTCCTTAGTTTCGAAGACAATAGGGTTATCAGGAGGAAGAGAAGATAAAGAGATAGCCAGAAACTGTTCTTGGAGGCATTGAATTTAACTCAATTTTGAGTGCCCCACTCAAATACTCTCTGCAAATCGGAGTTGAGAGTAGAGGAAAGAGTGATATGAGACTGATTACGAGTACCAGATGAAAGTTGTGAAGAAAAGGCAGAGGAAAAGTGAAGGGTACAATCATCAGCAAAGGCATGAACAAGAGAGGAAGATGGGGATTGTAGTTGATTATTGATGAAGAAAAGGAACAGAGTAGGTTAAAGGACAGAGCCCTGTGGAACACCACTGGTAACAGAGAGAGGGCTAGACGTTGCACCATCAACTACTACAGATATAAAACAGTCAGTAAGAAAACTGGAAATCAGAGAACAGAAAGAAGAGGTAAAGCCATAGGCAGGGAGTTTGGCCAACAGAGCCTTGTGTCAGACTCTATCAAAAGCCTTAAGAGATATCAAGGGCGACGACAAAGGATTCCCCATAGTTCCTCAGAGAAGATGACCATACATGAGTAAGATAGGACAGGAGATCACCAGTGGATCTTACCTTGCGGAAGCCGTACTGGTGATCAGAGATAAGTGAGTTAGATTCAAGGCATTTCAAGAAGTGAGCATTGAGCAAAGTTTTAAAAACTTTAGCAATAGAGGAGGTTAGGGCAATAGGTCGGAAGTTTGAAGGAACAGAGTGGTCACCCTTCTTAGGAACAGGTTGAACTAGAGCATGCTTCCAAGATGAAGGATAGATACTGGCTGACAGAATGAGGCAAAAAAGACGGAAAAGCATGGGAGCCAGTTCATCTCCAAACTCCTAAAGGAACCTTTCAGGGATACCATCAGGACCAGATGCCTTGTAAGTCTTTAGTGAGCGAAGAACCTTATGAAATTTGCATGAAGAAAGAATAAGGGAGGGCATAGGGTTAGAGAGGGGTAAAGATTGAGGAACAGGTGCTCTGGAATCGTTTATAGAAGAGTTGGCAGAAAAATGAGAGTCAAAGAGAGTGGCTTTGTCAGTGGGAGAGCAAGCTATAAAACCATCAGAACGAATGAGGGGAAAAGCTTGAGTTACAGAAGTTTTGGGAGAGATTTTTAGCATTTGTCAGTGGGAGAGGAGTTAAGGTCATCACTTTCTTTCTTATAAAGGAAGCCTTAGACCTTCGAATCTGAGCAGTACAGCAATTCTTAGCTACAATAAAAGCAGAGCAAATTAAATCAGAAGGAGAGGCTTGGTAAGATCGGTGTGCCCGATTCCTGGCCTGGATAGCCATGGAGCAGGCAAGATCAAACCAATGTGTAGGGGGAGAGAAAGTTTTTGTAGATGAGATGTACGCCTCCATTCCCATGGTCATGATCTTGACAATATTTAGAGCTACCTGAGGGTTGCGGGACCGAAAGCAGTAGTCATCCCTTGGAAAGTCAAAGAGGAAGTTATGCAAATTTTCATGTTGGGTACGCTCAAAGTGCCAAAGGCGGCGCTGAGTAGGAGGGATTGGTGGAGGGGGAGCAAAAATGGAAGAGATTGAGATCATAGAGTGGTCAGATTAACCAAGACGGGAAAGCACAGAATAAGATTAGTTTGAAGGGTTAGAAGCAAAAAATATGTTAAGTGTGTTTGCTGCATGTTTGTGACGATCAGGAACATGAGTAGGATGTTGATAATTTGATCCAGATCATGAGTAATAGAGAGAGCAAGGGCCTCACTTCCTCCCACATCAGTGTGAGAAGAATGAAGCCATTCACTGTGGTGTACATTAAAGTCTCCAATGTAGAGAACTTCGGCATGTGGGTGAGATGATAGCAAGGACTCATGGCACAAGGACAGATATTCAAAGAAATACAAACTCGGTGGAGTTTGTAGAACAATAGCAGAAGCAAAGGAAGATAGTGGTATTGGAGAGATAGACTTTTAGCCAGAGAACATCAAAGTCGGGAGATTCAAGATCCATGAGCCTCGCAGTAGGAGTGTTAGTGTTGCAGTAGGCACAGACCTCACCTTTGGAACAAAAACAAATATACAGATTATAGTGAGAGATTTGAAATGGGTCAGCGGAAGCATGTATAGACAGCTGGGTTTCAGACAGGAGGAGGAGGTTAGAGAGGAAAGTACCCAAGTGCTGGTCCACAGACGAAAGATTAGAGTTTAGTCCACGAATGTTAGAGTAGTGAAGAGTTAAAGAAGCAGATCTTTTGGGAGGTGCAAGGTTAAGGGCAGAACCGTTACTACCACCAGGCGTGTCTGCTCTCAAGCCAATAGTGGAGTCAACACAAACCCCGGAGATTCTTCGCACCCCTCTATGCCAGGTACTGGGGGCCATTAGCTGTGGCCCTTCCATAAATAATAACAAATGTGAGGAAAAAAGAGAGAAAAAGAGACAGATGTGGGGAATGTTGTGACTTGTCAAATGTAATGGAATGGCAAGAGATGTGTAATGAATACGCCAGAATATTCAGTGTGCATGTAGGCATGAGGAAACAACTGTCTAGAAGGAAGACTCAACCCGGAACTGTTGGACCAGTCCTAGTTGCATCCTAATACCTTCAGTCATATAATCATATATCTATCAATGAAGTTCAGCAAAAGTAGAAGATAATCAGCTTCTCTTACGCAAAACTATGAGTGTTCATAGAAAAAGAGGAACTGCTGTTGAGCCCTTAAACATGGACGCAATTCACAATCTTCATAAAAACATTTTCAATCAGCAGCTTTGGATTGATTTTACAGTTGTGGCGACCATGCTGGACTTCCACAGGCAAAAAGAAAACACTTCCAAAAGAAGGCATGAATATCAAATATTCAAACAGAACAGTTTTATGGAAAACTAAATGACTTACCTGATGTGCAGCTACTGTCACACTGCTGGTGTTAGAGTTTACCATGCACACACGTACTATGCCATCACTGAATCCTACAGCCATATCTTTATCTTGGTCTTGCCAAGACAGACAGCTTACATACACTGAAATATATTAAGAAACAATCAGCAATAAAAATAAATGCTTAGTGTGCACACTCTCTTTACAATACTGAGAGACTGTATCCTCAATTGATATTATAAATATAGAGAACTTTAGAGGAATCAACAGCATTCTCAGCATTAACCATCTACAGAAAACTGAACTCATGACGGCTGAATTGAAAAAGTAAACATAATAGTTAATACCATTCACTGCTTTTATATGTTACACTTCTGTCATATAAACAAAGAATATTTCAGTGTTATCATCACTGAAGTTCAAACAAGATTATGGGAAATATTTCTGTAATACTTTGTATACTTGTAATTACAGGAGAGCATCTTTCTGTAATTAAAAAAACATCATTTACCCCCTCAAGAGACAAATAAATAACAATAATAAAATTTCCATAAGACATCTATTCTTAAAAGCATATAAAAATAACTGTCATATGGTAATAAGAAATAAAATACTTATGATATTAAAAACCATGACAAATAGTAATGCAAATCTGTCATTAATAGTGAAGAGATATTTAATATAATCCCAAAATAATAATAACTTAGCGACAAGTACATTATAATATCCTGGGCCTAAATGTTATTCGTGGAATTAAAAATATAAATTTTTTTGAATCATTTCCAAAGCCAAACTTTTGTTTTATTTGGAATACTTGATTTTTTCAGTTTCTTAAAAGAGTCAGGTATCAAGAAAAATACCATAACTGCCTAAATAATTCATTATTTGAATGGAACACTCAAAAATGGTAGCACTAAAAGTCCGATTTAAAAAAAAATAATAACTTGCCAAAAGATACAGACAGCAGATATACATACCATCTTGTCTACCAGCATGCATTACAGGGGAAGGCACAACACCACTTGCTGTGAGGGCCACTAATGTGACTGAACCATCATGATGCCCAGTAATAATACAATCACACATCCCATGAACAGATGATTCCAGACATGTAATAAGGCTGCTGCTAGTCCATGTGGCTATGTTGCCACCTGTTGCTGAAAGAAAAATATAAGGCTGAATATATAAAGAGATGCATTCTAGGGGCAAAAGTGCATTTTTCTGAGTCTATTCAGGCCATCAAGGGTTTCTCTCTGGGGGTGGATAGTCTGACACAGACTGTAAAGGATAAAGGCCTTGCAAGGGAACAAAGAGCAATATATTGCATTTTTCTTTAATATTCATTTTATTATTTTAGTTCACAATCCTTATCTCAATTTGACCTGAAGATATTGCATCCCATACCATCTCTAGCATAGAGTAGTAAATACCATGTTATCTATAATATTACTTGCCTGTTATTAGGTATGGTGACATGTGACTTATCGTTTGTAATGAGCAGAAGAAATGAGGACAGACACTTATACTATACTGAGAAACAGACAAGCAAGCAGGAGAGCACTTTTCGGAACACTCCATGAGTTAGTGTTTTTGACCCTCTACACCCAAAGAGCCTGTATAATAGCTTACCACAGTCAACATATGACAGGAACTCTGAGTTCTGTCTTTCCTTTCCAGAAATAAAATCCCAAACCTGGCAGAGCCACCTCCAGGGAAAAACTCTTGACAAGATGCATGGGGACAAGCAGAATAAGAAATACAATATAATAAAGTTGAGGAAATATTATACTTTGCCATATATGTGACCTACCTGCAATTTCCTGTAGAAATAGGGACTATTTAAAAAATCTAATGTGAAGTCTATAAGACACACTCCAACTTATGAACAAGTGAGGTTCCGGAAGTCTCTTCATAAGTAGAATTGTTCGCAGTACTGTGCACCAGATAGGCTAAAGACACTTAACTACTACATAACACAACAAAGTATACAGTATTAATGAATTTCAATATGTTCTTAAGTTGATATTTTATATGTACAGTATTGTATATATGTTGGTGAAGACAAGAGAGGTTCCAGGACCATTTTGTTTCTGATATCCCCACTTGAAGAGAGTGATAGAAACATTCTTCTTCCAAAGAGTTAGTATCTCTCTCCTCCAGAAATGTCTTCAACACTTTAAGTATTTATTGTCTTGGAATATGAGCTGAAGATACTTTTCCAGAAAGGTGTCTTAAGGAAAGATTGTTTTGTAATTGGAGTGACACACTGATGCTTCACCAAATTATGAAATATCCAGAAATTTCCTCACTACCATTTAATTTTTTTCAAACCTTGGAAAAGCACCAAGGCATAGCAAGAACAGAACAATTTTTGCTTGAGAAACTTTTCTGGAAAAAGATGCTTGAACTTCCTGGTCTTCATCTTTTTTCATGAGATTTGTTTTCATCAAGGAATACAAAGGGTAGGTTTTTTGTTCATATCTATGAATGTTTGTACCTCGGTTGTTTGTAAGTGGGAGGGAGCATCTGTAATTCGATGCATAACAAGTGAACTATATCTCCAGAACTAAAACTGTAATGCAGCCTCTCTCATAGCATGACTATCAAGTAAACGAGATATTAATCAAAGAATAAAAAATATCAACAGAGATTTATAACTACACCAAAGTAGGTACAGTTAGCTTATTTGCAAAAAACTATTACCTATGAAAAATATAGTTCCCAGAACTTGAAATCCATGTAAATAAGTAACACGTAGTTTCAAATAAAAACTCACTTTTCCTTACTTGTCATAAGATTTGGGAAAAACTGATATGGGAGCATAGAACTGGCAATCGTAGCTTCTCTGTTTTCTTTTATATAACAAGTGACCGAAGGGATGAGAATGGGGAAGGCTTGATGAACCCTTGTTTTTGCCACCCCTGCTGACCTCAGCGAGATATGGTATCACGTCGAAGAAAAATTAAATTGAAATTGTAAGATGAATTAATCTCATGGTAACAATACACGGAAACATACAATGTAGTTGTGTATATGTTATCAAAGAATATTTAAACTTAAATCTTCCTTACTCCATAAGTAGGCTCACTTACTGCATAAGGGCCATACATTAAGTACGTGTTCGGCAGAAGCTGCTATGTATCTTCCTGTGGGCAGAGCGACCAAATGTTCTAGAGCAGCAGGGCTTGCTGGATATGAATTGGAACTTTCACAATCTTGGAAAACAAGCGTATGCTCCTGGGAGCCTAAACTTCTCTGACTAATCTTCCAAGTACGCACAGACCCATCGTGACCACTATATAAAGAATACAAAGAATATAAATCCAAATATGTTAAAGCTATCGTGCTTAATACCATCATTTAGCGTTTAAAAAAGATTAAGTTACTCCTAAATGCTTGGGAGAGTAAATGCACACTGATTTCAATTTATGAGAATGAATTTACCACTCACAATTACAAAATGGGTGGAGATATTGATCCTATGTCAGATAAAATTGAATGCATAATGATAATTAGTAATAATTCCTACATAATAAATAAGCAAGGCACAATATAAGCATTACCATATGAAGGTTTTCTAACTGATAGTATTCAGATAGACAGATGATACAGTAAGAGCAATGAAAAATTAATTAATCCATTCAAAAGCATCAAAATGAAAATAAGACGATATTATATATATATATATATATATATATATATAATATATATATATATATATATATATATATATATATATATATATATATATATATATATATATATATATATATATATATATATATATATATATATATATATATATATATATATATATAGGTAAGAGTCCCCACATCCTTTATCTTCCCCAGTCAACAGAATGATTACAGCTGTCTAAAACCATCTTGATGATAACCCAACATATAACTTTGTACTAAATTTACTTCTATCTACGAGACATCATTCTTTATATTTGGCAATGGATTATACTTTTCATATTACTTAGGTAGTCCAGATTACTGAAAAAATAATGAAATGCAATAAAGAAAAATGGTACACAAAATTTAATGGTAAGCAATTGTACAAAAGATAGCTAAATTCTTTCCCGCAAATTCCATGCCTCAACAACCCAAATTGACTATAGGCAGTAAATAAAGGACTTATTTGTAATATTAGGCCACAGCATGAGGATATATGTAACTTTTAATGATCAATATGTTAAAATGTAATCACAATTGGCTATAATACACTTTCGTTCGAACTCCAACATTTTTACTTTGCATATGTAAGTAAATTCAACATATTCAAGAAAGTAATTAATAAATAGAAGTTCTGAAAAATCTGTAAATAACATACACACAGACCTTGTAACCAACAAATTTCTTGATTGAAGCCATATGACATTAGATGTTCGTTCAGTGTGTCCTTCTAAAACTGATGTCTGAACCCGAGGCAGAGCACCCGTATAGTCAGCACCGTTTAAAAGGCTAGTTGTAAGGTCACCATGGGCATCTGTTAGTCTTGCACGACCTCCAATGCATTCAACCTATTTATACAAGATACTCAGGATTTAAGTTCTCTATGATGTTAAAATAAATAAAAGATTTCATAATACACATTAAGCTAAATAATTAAACAAATGTTATATCCCTGTTAGGTGGTACCCATAATGGGATGATTACAGAAAAATTCCCTATAGCTCTACAAGTCCAAGTGGTCATTTAAAAAAATAAAATAATAATACTCAAAATTTTTTCCACAATGCATGCTCAAAATAGACTTAATGACTAAAGGATTATCAACGAATAAACAGGCAATTACAATGAAAATAAAAAATCACCATATACTGATCTGAAACACGAAGAGCATTACGGGAGTGATAGTGTGAAATAGTTATAATAATAATCATAATAATAATAATAATAATAATAATATTGATGATAATAATAATCATGATGGTGGTAGCAATAGTTGTGATAATAGTGATAATGGATTAAGCTGACGTAATTCTCTGTCATGTACACAATTTGAAGGGTAGAGAAGGGGAAGGGCTTTCAGTCTTTCTCTTTCTTTTCCTTCCAAATTTATCTTCCATTATATGGCACTGTGTTTATGTGTATATATGTATGTATGTTCAGGTTTATATGTGTACGTATATGCGATTAATTACATGCACTTTCCTTTGCTGTGTCACCCTCAGATGACAATGATGTGTATGAGTATGCATGTATGCATCTTTATCTGTGGTAAGGATGAATAACTCCTTCTGCTGATATGAATACCACAAACTCTCTCTCTCTCTCTCTCCTTGATATGTATGACTATGAAGCCCCAGTGGTGTTTCTATTGCTCATCTAATTAATGCATGCATATGTATATGTACCTACTTATTATTCTAACCTGAAAATTGTTATTCTATATCTGCTTCAAATTGTCTGCAGTAGTACTGTTGAAAACTGAAATGTAATTTATAGCACTCAACAAGGGCTATTGAAAATATTGTTACAAACATTACTCTTCAATTACTCTTCAATATTACACTATATTTTATTATTAATTACTTGCTACGATATTTAAAATTAATTGCAAATTCTATTAATATTTTATTTATACATAACTAAATAGATTGTAATGTTTATCAACTGCAATATGGCTGGGAGTGCCCATGTGCACATGTCCCCATGTACAGTTATCTGAATAAATAAAAAAAAAAATGTGAGCAGAACCTCCTCACATTTTTGCAATGAAAAAAGAATACATTTTTGGACGAGATTTCTCAGCAATTTCACTATACATCAGGGATTATCTGAAAAGATTATGCAGTACAATCCCTAAAGAGATTAATGGCTGCATATAATTGTGCTTAATACTGTTATTTGCTGGAATGTAAACTTTATAGATTCACTTTCACGCTTAGAAAATATTTAACTCTATAGTGTCTTTTTCTGGCATAATTACTTTATATTTTAAAAGAAATAATTGTATAAAAATATTCCTACCAACTGAGTAGCTGCCCACTGGCGGTGATTGTGTGGGAGTTTTGTTGACATTACACAAGCAGCAAGTGCATTAGCCAGCTGGATACCAGGATCACTGTTACCTCCATTAGCGGTCACAGGTGATAAAACAGCATCTCCTGGTAATGGAAAGTACGTTAAAAATACAATATTTTAATTAAGATTTATAAAAAGAAATGTAATCATTACAATAAAGATAGATGTCTCTTCTCTATGACCAAAAAGAAACCTATAGATCTAAATAAGCAATTACTGACAGAGTACAAGTTCAGATATATCTTTTCATATGTTATCAGTGAGCCCAAATGTATTAAATATAAAACAGTAACTTTAAGGTGTATGTTACCTTGAAAAATAAGAAAGTTTAATATGATATAAAGGTACCTAATCAGCTCAATCAGCTACAACTATTCATAGAATAAAAAAAACATCAAGTCCTTTAAGTTTACAATTTATCTTTCCAATGATTCCTATGACTTACAGCCAAAAAGGGCAACTTTACATTTTTTACAACAAATTGCAGTTGCCATCTAATATGTCAGAAATTTTACCATGATTACTAAACCAAGTTATAAACTCAGAAGAAAAGGACTGGATTCCACCAATTATTCTGAAAAAGGAACATGACATGCATAGAAAAAATTTCTAGCTCAGGAATAATGATAAATCATATTTCAAATGTTCTTGCAAAAAGTATTTTACCTTTCCCAGCTATATGTATAAGTGATGAATTTGCAGCTAAAAGAGACACTAATGCCTGAGTTACTGGAAAGCTGGTCTGATGCATAGATGAAGAAATATTTGAATTTCGCTGCTCATTGCCTACATTGAGGTCATTCACTTCCTCAGCTGAACCACCCACAATGTCTCCATTTGGCATCCCCATGGCTGCTACCATCAAATGCTGTTTACATTTAGAAAAAAAATATCATTTAAAGATAAAAGAAACGAGATTAAAATTCTCAGTAATCAAATGATTCTTTGCATGGCATAGACAATGTGAACCTAGAACCTCTATAGGGAAGCAAACAAATTTCGCTTAGTGCAAATGTTTGTTAACATAGCATAAACATGAATAAAAGGTCATGCAGCTTCATTCCATAAAATATATATTCTTCTTTTGTTATGGTAAAGGTACTTATAATCAAGACATGAAGACTGTGAGGGATGAGATAACATATAGCACTATAAGGAAAAGCAGGTAAAGAAATAAAAAAGGACAAATTACTGTTAAATTTGCCAAAAAGTATTGTATATACATATCTAAAATAACCTAGCATAACATACAAGATATTTCGGAGCTCCATGGCATCTCAGCTTGTATTTTTGCGCTCGGTCTTGTCTGTTCATTACTGTGTGTGTTAAAAAGTCTCTTTACACATTATATTTTATGCATTTATCCTGTAATATCTAGAGAATCATGGCTCGCAAGTGCTTCAAAACAAATGACAGTGCTGCCTCTTAAGAACTAACACAATCTTGACCAAGGCAAATGGCAAATATAAAAAGATCAACAAGTTGTAAGATCTGATGAAAATGTGGAGCTTGGTGTTAGCGTTGGCTAGTTCAAGTGCCTTTAACAATGATAAAGATCACACAGTGCAAAGGTAAGCGGTAAATATGCGAGTGACAATGAGGACATATCAGAAGAATATACTGAAACTTTTGATTAACTCATTTTGGAGAGTGGATCACTGTACCAACAAATTTTTAATATGGTTGGAATCTCAATTTAAATATGCAAGTCTGAAAGAGTTTTCATCTATAATGCAAACACAATGTCTGGATTTAAAATTGATATGGGCAGAATCGCCGAGTTGTTATGAGGTACCACTGCAGGGTACAAGTTACAACCAATTCTGAATTTGCAGAATGAAAATCCTCTAAATTCTTTTAGGTTAATAACCATACACTACCAATGTATCATGACAGCAACAAAGAGTCATGAATGGACAACCTAACTACTGCACTTTGGTTGGCTTAGGTATGACATTTAGAGTAATTCCCTTCAGATTTTAGGGATTTCTTATAAAATAACCTGAATGGCTTGGTTCAAGGAACACTGTTTACATTTTGACATGCATCCCGAGTATATTTAAAAAAGCATTGCGCTCCTTGGTGAAATGAGCACTGCTCCTTAGCTCTGGCCTAGAGGAGACGTGCACAGGGTCAACTACGCTGTACACTATCATAAGCCACTGTACTTACAGGAGTGGTTGCAAATCTTAAGAGAGTAATACTTTCTGCAAAGCATGCTTCCTGGCATTCTTATAGCTTTGTTTTCAGCACAGTCCTCCCTCTCCCGAGTTTGGGAGGTTTTTTGTAGTGTCCATGACAGTGTCTCACTTTTATCATATCCACTTTATGATGTAATTGGAAAACCACTTTCTCCTTTACAGAAAGCCGCTTTCATGGCAAATTTTTATGTAGATAGTTTGGGTTGACGCATGTACTATCAAGTGAGGGGCAGTAAAGGCAAGAGCTCTCTGAGGCACTCAATAATTTAGGAGGACTTCATGATGTCCCTTTCACATGTGATGAATTACTGCCCTCATCTTGCCTTTTGCAAAGTTTGGAAAGGATTAATATTACCATGCTCATATTGTCCCATTTATCTCCTTTCCACTTTTAGCTATGTATTTGAGAAGTTAGTGTTTAGTGATTTCTTGAGGCTCCTTCTTAGGCAAGTTTTCTTTTTAATTGTTCTGCAACTGATCAGTTAGCCACTGGAACATGCTATCCAGTGGGTTCTACAGGAGAGGAAAGTAGTTCTAGTTACTTTTTTTTAATATCGAGAAAACTTCTGACTTTGCATCTCATATAGCAATTCTTGTTAAACTCAATCATGATGGTAGTAAGGGGACATTTCTGTTAGGTGGGATAATTTTGCAGGATAGAAAATATCAGATTTTCTTTTCTTTTTCTTATGTTTCTTTCTTTTTCTTAGGTTTGGCACCAGGTAGGGGGAAAGACTACAGTACTCACTGGGTCCGGGTACGAAGAAAAATGCTCAAAATATGTGTACTGTCTTGATGTATTACTTTAGGACCAAACTGTCACCTCCCAAAAAAAGCATACTGACCTGAGTGCAAAGCTGGAGAAGTAATTTAGCTGCATCTGTATCATTCTGTGCTAGAGCACCAATAGCATCACTAAGATGAGCTAAACTAGTTGATACATCTGTTGGCTGTAAGACTGATCCAGCAGTCCTAGCAGATCCATCTAATGGGACTCGACCTGCATAGAGAAGTACACTGTAAAATATAGCTGCTAAAGACAGTATTGTATTTACATTTGTAATGGAAGACACTGAGCTTTTATTTAGAGCAAAAGTAAATACCCTACTGTAGATGATCCCTATCATAACTGAACATGAAGATAACAGATAACATCAATAACTGCACAATGAATTTTCACAACTTGAAAGAGTCAAATACTATTCTCAAATATATAAAATAAAATAAAACATACTTTATGATCTGTTGGTGTATACTCATTCAACGTTTTCCAAATTATTAAAATCTGTACAAAGTCTCACGAGAAGTTTACCTTTATTCATATAAAAATAATTTTGACCTTAAAGGCTCCATCTTGAAAAACAATGGGGTAAAAACTGACTGCTTAAAAAATGCAGTACAATGCATAACCTAATATGCAGTTAAGTATTTAACTGTTAAATCTTACCTTGAGCTACCAACCACATCAAGCGAACAAGAAGACGCACATCACATAACCCCAGAGCCTCTAGACCAGCCCATAAATCACAAGAACCTCCACTCAGTGCAAGGAGAGAGAGGGCTCGCATCACAACGGCCCGGGCCACAGTCACTTTGAGTGACTGGGTTGTGCGACGTAGGGCTGATATGCGAGCAATGGGTGAAGTTAAAGCAGCTGCTTGTTCTCCTAAACTACGTTCTGTGAGAGTGCCGCTGTTGCAGTCTCTTGGCCGAGCCCCCATTCCAGCTAGAGTGAAAAGAGAGACAAATATAATTTGCTAAGAATATTATACTATTCTGAATAAAGAAAATGGAGAATGAAATGATATACAGCATATTTCAAATACTTCACAAAAACCAGAGACACCAAGTGCTTTACCTAAAGATGACTCCGTGGATTCACACAGGTGTGATGATAATGTAGTAGACCCAAGAGGATCACTGCGAAGGAAGGGCATAGGATCTGGAATGGGTCTTTTCTCGGTGAGTCCTAATCGAGTTGCTATAACACTGAAATTAGTCATCTTCAGATCTATTTCATTTATGCTTAGCCCATCATCTGTTGGAAGAAAAAGGTGATTCGACAAGAGATGCATAATATTTTGGAAATGTATCCAGTGGTGAACAGAAGTGTACAGTACTGGGAATGCTTCTTTTAAGTACGTTAAAATAATAATATTCCTGATGGTGTCAGTCCTACATAAACATATTTGCAAATGAAGGCGAGATTAAATGATGCCTTCTGTAATGTGTTCCAACAATACTTAAATCTACTACATATAAGGGCTCAGAAATGGCTAATGAAGTTTTCCAGATTGCAAAACTATGAAAATTAATAGTAACAATAGACCAAGAATTTGATCGTAAACTGAATAGGGCAGACCTAGTGAAGCACAAATGAGACTAAGTAACAGAATTTGCAGTGCATTACATAAAAATATCTAAAGTGGCCTTTAATTTTGTGAAAAGGTTCAGGATTATCTATGTTCCAATTGTAAGAGGCAATATGAAATGAAAAAAGCTTGACAAAGAACACAGACATCCCATTAATATATATATACAGTAATCCCTCGCTATAACATGATTCACCTTCCGCGAATTCAGTGCATTGCGGGGTTTTTTGGCGAGCATATGTATTTTATATCGCAGATTTTCTGGGTATATCACGGGAATCCACGAAATGTGGAAATATTAAAATTTCCCGTATTTTCATTATTTTATTGATAAAAAAAAGTATTTCCTAGCCTAAGAATAATGAAACAGTAAAAAATAATAAAAAACATAAATTTAAACATGTAACTCACAGTATTGCACCATATAAAATACGATACTGGTATCGGCGTCTTGGAAAATGCAAAGGGTTGCACCTACATGAGATAGTACATGGGATGCTATTGGCTGATGGGTGGGAGACGATGAATCACAGAATTGTGCTCTGTATCCTGGGGTCTGATTGGCTCTTTGATTAAAGCTTGATTCTTCCAGCATCTTCCATTGTCTCGCCTCACCCATTCAGTTACTCACATGTGCGCCTTTCGCATTGTGCCACTTAATATGTTGTGATTGTGTTTTTTGTGAAACTTTTGCTTTATTTCAACCCCTGCAATGCCGCCCAAGCGTCCTTCATCTTCTAAGGGTTTTGGTAGTGAGCCTATGTGGCAAGGGAAGACGTTGACCATAGCAGATAAGGTAAAACTGTTAGATATGCTGAAGGAAGGAAGAAGTTTCTCGGCTGTCGGCCGCCATTGGCTGTGCTGTATGTAAATGTTATCATCATGTCATTCACGGTAAGCTTACATATCACGTTCATATAGCTTACGCTTGCGCGCTGTTGTGGTAAACTTACCTGTCACACTCAAATAAATTTATGCTTGCATGCTGTTATTAATAAAGTAAAGAGTGAGTTGTTAACGGTGCAGGGAGGGTTTATACAGAAAAGGTAAAAATAAATGTAAAATACCTGTAATAAATATGGTGCTGCTACTTCACGGATTTTCACCTATCGCGAGCGGTCCCAGAACATAACAATCGCGATAAACGAGGGATTACTGTATATATACAAAATATATATATATATATATATATATATATATATATATATATATATATATATATATATATATATATATATATATATATATATATATATATATATATATATATATATATATATATATATATATATATATATATATATATATATTCTCTCTCTCTCTCTCTCATATCATACGCATTATTATTATTATTATTATTATTATTACTATTATTATTACTGCTGTGAGACACTGAACTGGCACCAACGCAAAAAACTTTTCATTCACTCTCTCTCTCTCTCTCTATCATACATATTATTATTATTATTATTACTATTATTTATATTATTATTATTATTAATGTTGTTGTTGTTGTGAGACAGTACCACAAATGAGTTTTCATCTTTCTCTCTCTCTTTTGTATACATACACACACACTAACTGGAAAAAGTTCAAAGATATGCCACAAAACTGGCGCCAGAAATACGCAATTTCAGTTATGATGAGACGCTGAGGGAATTAGCCTTACCATCACCCGAGGCTAGAAGAATGAAGGGTGATATGGTGATTACTTTTAAATTTCTTCATGGTTATGACAGAGTGGATAGGGATCGATATTTTGATATGGCTGGCGTTAGAACTAGAGGTCATAGTTTGAAGCTTCGCAAGAACCCTTCTTTGCAGGATGTGAGGAAGTACTTTTTAGTGTAAGACTAGTTGATAATTGGAATTTGCTAAGCAAGGAGATAGTTAATGCTAACTCAATTCATCGTTTTAAAGACAAGTATGATAAGTATCACTAAGTACAAAATGGAACCGACCAGGAGAGAGGAAGTTACGAGCTTTGAGCTCTTTTCCGTAAGCACAAGTAGGTGATTACAATTAGGTAGTTACACACATCATACACATCGTTCATATCTCTGGATGTTCATATGTCGGATGTTCGTATGTAGAGGAGCATCTGTAGTCCGCTATAAAGTCCGCTATAACAAGCAATCACTGCACATGTAAATATACATGACAGCACCTGAGTATCGTTTCAACCAGGTATTACTTACTCACTTTTGTTTTTTTAAGATTGAGACACCAGGACGGGCCCCCCCCCAAAAAAAAATCTACCCTTATTGGGCCTAGGCACGAAGAAAGCAAAGAGAAATAGAGCTGGGGAGTATTGTGACTTGTCAGATGTGAAGGAATACTGCAATAAGAAATATGTAACGAATATCCATGACTATTCGGTGTTGATGTAGGCATAGAAAGAGAACCGCAGCTGAGGGTAGACTTAACATCGAACTGTCCTTGTCAGTCTTATTTAAGTCTACAAGACCCTTCAGCTGTAGAAAGTTGCATTCATGAGCACAAGTATAATACAGCATTTAATACTTATCAACAGCATCACTTTATCAAACTGATACATTTTAAAACAATTATAATGCTGCAAGAGGAATTTTCGCAGTCTAAATAAATTGGATAATAATAGCATTTCTTGTATTGTGCATCTAGATACTTATAATATTCTTTACCTTCCATTGTAGCAAGGGGTGCAGGTATAAGGTCTGGGGCTAACACAGTTGTCAAATGCCGTTGTCTATCTGAGAGCTCTCCTGAACCAATCTGAGTTGCGTTTATGCTACTATTTCCACCGGCATGCTGCTCTTGACACACCTCACATAGGATATACGTTCCACCTATAAAGATATAAAATACTTATAAAATACAAGTCCCATAAAAAGGATTTACAGCTTCATCGACTTAATATTGCCAATTTCATGAATCCTCTTTATGGAAGTCTTCATAAGGAATATCTATTCTATTAACACTCAATTCTAGAGGACACCAAAGGCAAACTTTTGATGCCACATCATTCTCACTTTAATTCAGCCTTGGCCAGCTGGTTACAAATATATTTACTCTTTAATCCGTATCTTTAAATCTGTTTGTAATATGCTTATTTCCTTTCTACCATTTTATGCATAAAAGATTTCATACTACTCTAAGGTAAAATATTCAAATAAGAAAAAAATACAACACAAAGTCACATGATAAAAGACAAAAATAAGCATTTATATTGTATTGCCTCACTTGCTCAGCAAAGAATAAGTTATTTCTACAATTTTAAACTGACATGCTTGTCATGATAAACCTATCTTCCATTTCTGGAAACATTTTGATCCCGAATGGTTTATTGCAACTTTTATCTCAGTAAAGTATGCTTAAAGTTTTGTTAGATGAGCGATAGTTGTTGGAAGTGTCTCTAAACTATTGAAACTACCACATCTAAGTGAACATTAAGAATCTTCTTATATAACTGAGATATAGGAATAATTGTGTAATATTGGACCAACATTATCAAAGATAGCTATAACCATATTTGTTGGATACATAAGTTGTTGTTAAGCATAGCGGTTCAACCTTGGCAATAGAACCAACACCAGTGTTGACAGTTCGAAGCCAATGACCCACCATGAGACTGCATTGCCTATTATGGGTATATCACTAGGAAATTTTCTAAGGAATCTCCAAAAAATTAAAGAGGAGGACTCTATATGTCATAACTAAGCAGGCCATAGAAAGTCTTCAAGGATAAATCTACCACGGAATCTGATAGATTGCCATATTATACAGTGCTAGAGTAGACTATTGCTTGCTACAAATAAATTTTAGGTAATCGACCTACCAGATAGGACATCAAAACATGTAGGGAGCTTGCAGGAGGATAAAAGGGAAAAAGAAGAAGAAATAAGAGAGCTAAAATGAGCATTTCCAGTAGTTTGACGCACCACAATCCCAAACCCCATGGTAAGTAATGAAGTTTCCTCATAACATCTACGGACCATTTAGCCCAGAAAAGTAATGATCCAAGTCACAAGAATCAAAAGAGCTCCTGGGGTTGTAAAAGAAGAGAATATGAAAAGGATCCCTTGGAAGGAAGGTGATAACTCCGATAGTATTCAAAGTGCCATTTTGAAAAACTGGAGGAATTAGAAGCCTCACAGAGACAGCCAGGCTAATATATTCATAAAAATGTCTCCTTCTTGACAATCCTTATATAGACGGTAAACAGAGTAGCCCCAAAAAGACATGGATAAAGTAGGATGCAGCCATGTTTCAGTCACACAGACAACACAAGGTTGAAAATCAGCTGAACGCTCTTGGAAGTCCCAGTTTTGGTAGATACAATTGGCATGTAACAGAAGATAAAAAGGGGAAGGATCCATCCTGTCAGCTCTTACTTAATGATATAAGCACGCCATTTCTTGGGATGGTTATCGTGGAAGGGACATGTTCCGGCGTCTTTCCAACCCACACATCATTTTTGGATGGGTTTAAACATGTAGGAACTGAATAAGACACATTGTCTAGAAAAGGGTGAGAGGGGACATCTACTGCCTGGGCATAGCAATGTGCACTGGATGACTCTTCACATTATATTCACATTTTAGTGATAGCTTTGAGAACTGAACTGTACAGCAAACGTCTTGGAAGTGGTAGTATTTGAATTTATTTATATACCATAATCTGATTAAAGTTGCAATTCATCAGAGACTTACGATAATACCTTAAAACATGATGAGATACGCAATGCAAAACTTCCAGGCTAGGTATAAAACTAAGAGCAATAAATTTAAAGAACAAGGATGATGTAATTTTCAATACTAAATGAACAGATAATGATGCGCTACTCCTATGTTAATATATAACACACATGTAGGAGCCGAATAAGACACACTGTCTAGAAAAGGGTGAGAGGGGACATCTAGTGCCTGGGGATAGCATTGTGCACTGGTTAACACTGGTCATGGATAGGCAAAGTTGATGCTTTTTGGCCATTAATGACAGATGCCTAAGCTGACAGGACTCTTTTCATTCTATTCACTGCTAACAGTGTGTGAGAGAGGCCGTCAATAGCAGATGCAAAAGCAGGCAAGAGATATTTTTCCTATTCACTGCTATCATAGGTGGGAGGGGGATGTGGAAAAAACAATGTCATGTATTAATTCTGCAGCTATTTGAGCAGAGTATCTCAGAGAAGGCGGAGAGCTTACTTCTTTTAAGGTCAGCCTGAATCGCCATTTTTTTCAGGGTCAGTCCAAGTCTCCATATGCACCTGTGTTATAGGGAACAGGTGCTTTGGAGATCAGTGCAGGGAATACACCTACAGAAGGGCCAGCCAACACCATGTGACCTTGCTCACCTACCATAGCATTTGCAGATACACTAGATTTTGATTTAGTACAGTGGGTCTTACCCTGGGCAATAGCACCCCCTGGGGGCACTGGGCTTGATGAAAGGGGCAGTAAGTTCTTGGGGGCACTAAGAGAGGCGGTGAGCTAAGATAAAGTTTATTTTTTGCTTCAATAGCAATTCTATTATACATGACAGGGCTGTTATATTTATCTAAATGAATCAAAAGCTAAACATTGAATACAATGCATGTTGAAAAACATGTAATATTTAAATCTTATACTCTGCATTTTTTAGTAAAATTTTTTAATTATCCACATTAAGAAAATTTCTTCACATTGCTTGCCTTTCCAAAATGAAGGAGAGCATTGGCCTATGCAAATAGTTGCAAGTGGGTGCTACACAAAAAAAAAAAACCTGTTAAGACCACTCATTTAGTATCTTTTTTGTAGCAACCCGCAAGACAGCTGAATAGGAAACCTTATTCATTTGTGCCATTTCGTCTACTGCTGTTACCTTTTTGTAGGCTGAACAAACCTTTAAGTAAGCTGGGTGGAGTCAATTACAATCTAGAAAAATAAACTCGTCCTTAGAAAGTTTACAGTCCTTCGTTCCATAGGCTTGGCTACACTTGGAGCAATACAAACCTCTACAGCATATTTTGCGTTAGCATCCATTACACTTGAAGCACCGGAGAAGAGTGTGCTTAAAGGATTTTAAGGGATATGGAGTCTTATCAATAACTACAGTGGGATATGAAGCAAATGGGACCAGGCAATCTACTCTAAGACACTTAGTGGCTATGCTAACCCTTGACTTCTATTTATAGAAAAGTGCTACCTTCTCAAAAGGTAAGTTATATTCACTTAGGCCTTTCTCTATTGAATAGAGATCAGTTGCCTTTGAAGCATATTGAATCGAACCCCCCCACAGCCCAATTTTAGTAACTTTTAGCAGATCCTGATCTCTAATCACCTTTTCAGTTTCCTCTTTTAACACCACTAAGCCCTTTTATCATGTCTAACATAACACCCTTTCCAAATGAGGATTCCTTTAATACTAAGAGATGCTCTCTAGACTGACAGACAAAGTTAGTACCATCAATTCCTATTGGTTTAACAACAAGTGCATTTGGAACATATTTAGGTTCTTGTCCAACAAATGCACACAACTCTGCAGCACTTACCTCTCTTACTATCACACGAGGCTTAGCAGCCGTTTTATCCTAGATGAAAAAACCTGGAAACCATCGATATCCAAAAGCTTAGTTACATAGGCAGGAGGGCTACCTACACCCACAGTAGGGAGTGCAGTTTCATGGAGGATAAACAGCCTCAAAGAGTCCAACACCAGAGTCAGTTCTATTGTCAAGGTTGAGCCAGGATGTTTATCAACCGCGTTTATATCCAATATATCCAGATCTGTATATCGGTCATAGTCACCGATATCACAATCACTCCTACATCTCAGCTATATGAGAAGGTTCTTACTATACACTTACATGGGATAGTTTCAAAAGTTCAAAGATACATCCTAGTATTACTGATTATCAAACAAAACTCTTATGCATACTTTTATAAGATTAAGTCGCAATAAACCATATAGAATCAACATATTGCAGAAAACTAGATACATTTATTTGAAAAAAGTGTCATATTAAATCAGTAGAAATAATTTTCATTGCACAGCAAGTGTGGCAATACAAAATATACAAATGCTACTCTTTCTTTTCATCATACAATTTCGTAATGTAGCTTTGACTGATTTTAATAGTTTACCTTAGAGTAGTATTAAATCATACAGGAGGAATGAAAGAAAGAAAATGATTCGGATCAAACAGTAAATATTTTTGTGACCAGCCAGCCAAGGCTGAATAACAATACAATAAAGCGTACAGCGATTACTTACCAATTAGAGTTCCACACACACCCGCCATCCAAGGCCTTGCGCAACCAGGGTGAGCTACACGCATGTGTTGTCGAAGATTGCTTGTAGCATGGCAACACACTTCACACAATCCAAGGGCTCTTTCCATTTCATTATTAAGTGATTCCTAAAAAAAAATCATATTGCTATTTTATCTAAATTCATGCTCACACCCAATAAGAAGCATATATATTCACTTACAGAAAGTAAAGCACACCATAATCCATCTTCATAAAATTCATTAGCAATAAAAAGTCTGTAGTATTTCTCCACTAGTTAACCTGCCCTCGTCAAAATCTAATAATTGAGTTTAACATCATCTAGCAAATAATAAATTATCATTACTCAAGTTGTTCATATTTGCAATATATCCATTTTAAGGTACCAAGCATGCTACAATGGGACTGCAAACGGGATAAAAGCCACCACTGAAAAATATTAGCTAAAGTCCATCTTAAACATGATATAGCAGATGCAACATTAAAAGTACCTCTATAGATGTCCTCCATCCTCTTGGAGTTGATGAGCGTGCAGATACCTGAGTTGGTTCAAGAGCGAAAGCACCTGTCAACCACTGATCATAATCATTAGGTAATGATCCAAAAGATTCCTCACCAGAACCTAAATTTTCTTCAAACACTCCACCATACCTGAATCGAGCATCTCCTCGGTGAGGTTGTCTTACCGTTTCAGTTTCTCTGCTTGAATCTATGCCCCTTCCTCCAGCTAAAATACCACAGAAAATACGGTATTATGCAAATACAATTTTCGATTTCTAGAAAACCACAAGCTTATCTGTATTTTGTAAATAAGAGCTCTACAGATGAAAGCATTTTATATTCACATTTTAGTGATAGCTTTGAGAACTGAACTGTACAGTAAACGTCTTGGAAGTGGTATTATTTGAATCTATTTATATAACATACATCTGGTTAAAGTTGCAATTCATCAGAGACTTACAACAATACCTTAAAACATGATGCGATATGCAGTGCAAAACTTCCAGCTAGGGTATAAAACTAAGTGCAATAAATTCAGAGAATAAGGATGATGTAATTTTCAATACTAAATGAACAGATAATGATGCGCTACTCCTATGTTTATATATAACACTGTTCTTTACATTTAAACAATGCTGGTAGCAAATATCCAATATTTTCCAAATTGAATTTAATATCCTACAGAATTCTCTCCTAGATCCGATATTAGCAATTACCTGGGCAGTCAATCAGATATATCCCAAAAGAAATTCCCAAGCAATACTGTCAGCATTAAAATTTCTCAGAAACTACAAATGCTTTATTACTTTACAAGAAAGAAATAGCATCTGCTTTCTCAAAACAAATGTAAAAAGAAAATTTACCTGATGATCTTAGTGGAGCCATAAAGGACCGAATGTCAACATAGCCACTCCTTCGAAGAACAGTTGTCCTTCTACCACTCAAATCCTAAAAAAAAAATACAGGTATTACTAGAATATTAGTTATGCTTTAAAAACACTCATGAACTGGTAATCGTCTGGGTAACATTCCAGTCCCTCCCCCAATCAGGAGGTCAAGAGTTAAAGCTATCAAGTAATTTTGTACAGCATCTCTGCCTGAGCATAGTAAGGATACAAATAAGAGCGCAGAGGTACCCCTAGCACTGTAACCCCTGTCAAGGATCAATGAGTACACCACATGCTGGGGGTAATAGGTGGAATACTAGCTTCTTGAGCTTGATGGTTTGAGAAGCGAAAAAAGAAAAATGTTCACAGACACATAAATCTGACTCTCAAAATAAAATGGTAAGCTAAGAAAAAATTCACTACTAATCTATGAAATAAACCTCCTGGAGCTGTCTCAATTACCCAAAAGTCATATTCAGTATAAGCTCACTTGAATTACTGAAGCAGTGCTGCCAGCTGATGCCGTATCATCATGTGAACGTCTTCTCTCACTAGTCTCACTTGCATCTATACAAGGATGTTCCAGCATCCAGGTAACCAACTGATTTATATGAGCAGCTGAAGCTTCACTCTTATTTCCTACATATGAAACAAGATATGTTAAAAATCATTAGAAAATATTGTGAAAATATGAAAAGAAAATCACATGAAAGGAATTACTAGGTTTCTATAGATTTGCTAGCATCAATATATCCTTCTTAAACTTATATATTCACAACATTATTCTTGTAAGACAAACATCAAATTAAGCCTGCTACTTAAAGCTATATCATTCCAGCATTACTTCTGCAATTTGTGTATAAAATCTTGTAATTGTTAAACACTGTCAAGAACTTCTAATCAGCTTTAATTATAAATATCATCCAACAACACCAATAAAATGACACTTTCATTGGATAACAAGTCTAAGACTGATATTACTACAAAGTACTAAAGTACACAATATGTAAACTTGTAAGACATACTGTACATTGACTTACCTTGTGCAGCAATAGCCTTCTGTATGTGCTTGAGAGTAAATCCCATTTCTAACAATGGTGTGGCCACTGGTGGTGGTAGAGGGGGTAATGGTGTTAAAGGTGGTGATGGTGAATGACTCCTGGCCATTGGTGGAAGAGGGGCACTATGAGGAGTCAAGGGCCCTACAGAGCGTCCCCTTGTAGGACTGTGGGAAGCTTGAGAAGACTGAGAAGAATGAATAGATCTCAATTCTCCACTTGTATGTAAAGCTGGGGCACAAGGTACTGTTATAGGCAAACCCAAGGAAGGAATAGGTCTCTTTGTATTTCTGACCTCCGTTGTAGCTGCAGGTCCCGATAAGATTTCAGTCATGATATTTGTAGCTTGCTCACCTGCATCAGTCCCCTGGAAAGAATGGCAACTTTTCTATCAGTTATATGAATAACATAAAATAGGGGATATACAAAAACATATTACAAGAATTTTGGTTAAATGCCAATTTATAACAAGATCCCCCATTAATTGGAGACGGTTAAAACCATACTAATTTACATTCGATTAGGTATACTGTATATCATTTTGAGATTACTATAATAAACTACATCACCATATTAAGATTTTGAAACTGTACAATATTTTGCAGCAATATACTATTGACATATAGCCCTATTAGGCCCTATTTAAAAGTTGAATATAAGCCATATTGAATAATTGAATAGTAAACTATGCATATCACATTCCATGAAATTTTCTTGCTTTCTATACAAATGTCAATTACTAAATAATGGAATTCTATGTAAAAAAAAATTACAAGTACTGCAAGTATAAAACATAGAAATATACAATTACTATACAGAAAATTATCATATATGAGCACAGTCCTTGGTAGTCTCTTTGACATATAAATATAAATATACAGACTAATTGCAATGCAAATTAAAATATTACATAAAAGAACTCCTTAGTTTGTACAAAGATTGAATTTTCCGTTAGCTAAATAAGCATAAATACACTGGTAGCAAAATTTACAGACCTGATCAGTAATTTGTTCATCGTTGACAACAATATCTGATCGAGAGTCCGTGAGAGCCAATATTCTAGACTGAGTGTCAGCAACACTTAGGCTGTCCTCTGCCCAAGCCCTCATGCACATGCTATGAAGTACAAGGTGAGAGCGTTCGATCTCAGCTACACTTACTTGCCTGAAAATATAAAAGAACTCACATGACGCACTTTCATACAGCATTAAATTTACCAAAAGATCAACCAATGATTAAAAAAGTGATAATAATATACAAAAACATGAGTATTGAAAACAATGAAAATGTTTCACTTATCTGACTAAATTACTACTGACAATACCTTTTCAGTGGTTGAGGAAGAGTACAAGCTGATACCAAGTGCCTCACAAGCACTCGAATTGCAGTACGAATTTCATCTTCTTCATTTAAGAGTGACACTGAACTACCTTTCTCTCCGCTGTCCTATAAAAGAGAAAATTCATGTCAAGGTGTCGCATACTACAAAGATATATACTCATCTTTGAAAAACACTGTAAATTAAGACAAATACAAAAAAGTAGATTGGCCATGGCAACAGTTGCCAGTTGAAAGACTACATGCCGAAATTCTCTACATTGGAGACTTCAATGTACACCACAGTGAGTGGCTTAATTCTTCTCACACTGATGTGGGAGGAAGTGAGGCCCTTGCTTTCTATATTACTCACGATCTGGCGCAAACTATTAAACATCCCACTCATGTTCCTGATCAACACGAACATGCAGCAAACACTCTTCACCTATTTCTTACTTACGACCCTTCAAACTACTCTTATTCTGTGCTTTCCCCTCTTGGCAAATCTAACCACTCTGTGATCTCAATCTCTTCAATTTTTGCTCCACCTCCACCTATCCCTTCTACTCAGTGCCGCCTCTGGCACTTTGAGCATACCAGAAGTGAAAATTTGCGTAACTTCCTCTTTGATTTCCTTTAGAATGACTACTGCTCTCGGTCCCGCAACCCTGAACAGGTAGCTCTAAAAGTTGCCCAGATCATGACAGCGGGAATAGAGGAGTACATCCCCTCCTCTACAAAAACTTTCTCTCCCCCTAAACCTTGGTTTGACATTGCCAGCTTCATGGCTATCCAGGACAGGAATTGGGCACACTGATCTTACCAATCTTCCGATTTAACTCGTTCTGCTTTTATTATACCAAGGAATCGCTGTACTGCTCAGATTCGAAGGTCTAAGAGTTCCTTTATAAGAAGGAAAGTTGATGGCCTTTACTCCTCTCTCACTGACAAATGCTTCTGGTCCTTGGCCAAAGTCCTCTTCTGTAATTCAAGCTTTCCCCCTCTCATTCATTCTGATGGTTCTATAGCTTGCTCTCCCACTGACAAAGCCACTTTCTTTGACTCTCATTTTTCTGCCAACTCTTCTATAAATGATTCCAGTGCACCTGTCCCTCAATCTTTACCCCTCTCTAACCCTATGCCCTCTCTTATCCTTTCTTCACGCAAAGTTCATGAAGTTCTTCACTCGCTATAGACGAACAAGGCATCTGGCCCAATGGTATCCCTGCAAGGTTCCTTAAGGAGTTTGGAGATGAACTGGCTCCTGTGCTTTGCCATCTTTTTTGCCTCATTCTGTCAACCAGTATTTATCCTTCATCTTGGAGGCATGCTCTAGTCCAACCTGTTCCTAAGAAGGGTGGCTGCCTTATTCCTTCAAACTACCAACCTATTGCCCTAACCTCCTCTGTTGCTAAAGTTTTCGAAACTTTGCTCAATGCTCACTTCTTTAAACGCCTTGAATCTAACTCACTTATCTTCAATCACCAGTACGGCTTCTGCAAGGGAAGATCAACCGGTGACCTCCGGTCCTATCTTACTCATGTATGGTCATCTTCTCTGAGGAACTATGGGGAATTTTTGTCATCACCCTTGATATATCAAAGGCTTTTGACAGAGTCTGGCACAAGAATCTGTTGGCTAAACTCCCTGACTATGGCTTTACCCCTTCTTTCTATTCTCTGATTTCCGGATTTCTTTCTGACCGTTTTATATCTGTAGTTGCTGATGGTGCAACATCTAGCCCTTTCTCTGTTACCAGTGGTGTCCCACAGGGCTCTGTTCTTTCACCTACTCTGTTCCGTCTCTTCATCAATGACCTTCTACAATCCCTATCTTCCTCTCTTCATCATGCCTTTGCTGACGATTCTACCCTTCACTTTTCCTCTGCCTTTTCTTCACAACCTTCATCTGCTATTCGTAATCAGTCTCACATCACTCTTTCTTCTACTCTCAACTCCGAATTGCAAAGGGATCTGAGTGGGGCACTCAAAATTTAGTTAAATTCATTGCCTACCAAGACACAGCTTCTGGCTATCTCTTTATCTTCTTCTCCTCCTGATAACCCTATTGTCTTAAGTCTATCAACATATTAGGAATCCATATAGTCTACAACTTGTCCTGGAGAAATCAAATAATCCAAATTTCTAAATTTTCATCCAATAAATTGGGGGTTCTGTTTCATTTTCCTCACTGCTTTTCCTCTTTACAGTTACTTAAAATCTATAAAGGTTTTACCCGTCCCTGCTTTGAATACTGCTCACACATCTAGGGTGCTTCTTCTTATACTTATCTACTTGAAAGGGTTGAATCTAAGGCAATCAGACTCATTAATGATCCTTCTCTTACTTCTAATCTAGAATTTCTCTCTCTTTGCCGTAAGGTATCATCCCTTTCTCTTTTCTATCGCTACTACTTCCTACTTCCATCGCTGCTCTGATGAGTTAGCGAGTTGCATCCCTCCCCACTGTCGAGGCTGAGTAACACTCGCCAAGCGGCCCCATCTCACAGGTATTGTGTGGAGATTTGTAGCTCACGGATTGGTCAGTGTAGCAACTGCTTCTTCCCATCTACTTCCAGACTCTGGAACTCTTCCTCCTTCTGTCTCTCCTAATTCTTATGACCTAACTTCCTTCAAAAAGCAGATCTATCGTCATATCAGGGCCTAATCCTCCATATCTCTAGGTCCTCTGTACTTTGACTATTTTTTCTGTCTATTGTTTTCCTTTGTGTAAGATTACCTCATCTTTGCTTTGTCCTTAACTTTTTTCTTTTCCTTCGTCCTGGTGTTTTCTCGTGCCCGGGCCTTTCTTAATGAGGGCAGTTTTTGCCTGTCCCGGTGTCATCATTTAAAAAGAAAGAAAAAAAAAATTGTAGATATAATTACAAACCTTCTCCTGCACAGCTTTTGGAACTAGAAGCATCTCAGCATACCGAGGGCAATTCATGATCACACATATTGCACGCAAACTTGCACTCTGAAGGAAAGCTAAGCGGAGTGCCATACCTTCTTCAGCTGCAAGCTCTCCGGGTTGCTGGGCATAAGAAAAATATAAATTATTATATAAAGAATAAAAAACAACCACTTGAAATTCAGATATATAATAACAATAGTATAATGCATAAATTAGACATATTTCATGGCAAAACTTGAATTTAGTTAATAAGAGATCAAGGTTAAAAAAAAGCTGAAAGTATTGATTGCTGAAAACAATGAGAACTGAATTGCTACCACAATAATAATCTGCAAGAATCCAAATGAAATCAAGCAATGGAACCAACCAAGGAAAACCTTTAGCCATAATAATAAGGAACACAGCATTCTTAAACTCACCTTTTGTTCAGTAAGCAGAGCCTCTCTATCACCAGAGACAAAACTCTCAAGCTGTGAAATATATAACTAATTACATCTACGTGAATTATGGGCAAACTGAAAGATAAAGCTAAATTTCACAAGGTTTTTAATATCAATACTAGAAGTACACTTTACATAGGCATAAAAAAATCTAATCATATATATACTATTTACATAAGTGAAACAGAAAATATCAAAGTAAAGAAATATGCAGTGAACATGCCATGAAAGTCAAAACAGTCACTACGAAAAAAAATTAACTTAAATATGTAAATGATGACTATGACCGATTATTAACCAAACAAAAAGAATCAGTAGAGGTATATTATAATTTACAACTCATGGTAAAACTAATGGTATAATTCATGTGGAAAGAATAGAAAAAAATTCAATGTTGAATGAAGTTAACTGAATGCATTTTGCCATTTCTCTTCCCTTTTTGCAGACTTTGTTGTCCTGTCTAATCACCTGATATTTTTCCTCTGAGTTGTCACCATGTGACACTGCATTAGGCTAAATCTTGGCTATGATGTAAGATATCCTTACTTAAACAGCCGTAGCTGCCAATAAAGAATGTGTATTTTGTCTTTTCTTACTTTTTTTGTGAAATTATAAAAAAACAACTGCAAGGACAATTATATATAGGAAACATAGCTACAGTTGGACTAAGAACACCTCTTTCCAACATTACCAAACTAGAATATTTTCTTCTATACTGACAATAATGTGATTATAGCGGCAAGTCAATGTAGAAATACAAAGGATCCCAAAGTAACAAAAACTTGCAGGGTTTACAGAAAGGCAATATATTCACTCAGTATGATACCCACAGGAGCACTGAGAGATCTCTTGTTCCTACAGGAGTTTGTAGACTCACGATGGTAGTAAGAGAAACTAGTTACTTAAAGATTAGTCCATACTTGTCCTCGAACATTTGCTGTCAACATTCCTGGTAACATGTTCTGATGCATGTTGACAGCTCAGTTTGGACCATTGGCTACTTAAGTGCTAGTGCATATTGGAACAGAGGTGAAGCAAAGAGTATGCTCACACGAGGCAGGAGGGTGGGCAGCATGAAGCTTTGTCCACACCACTGCTGCCAATATGGAAGCAGTCAATGTGAACATCATATCATGGACACTACTGCTGCTAAGATGCTGACAGCTTGTTCGTAAATGAGTTGTTAATATATTAATATGTTGTCACCAAAAGTTTAGGGCAAGTGTGGATGCATCTTTAAGAACTATTAGGAGACAAAAATAAATTACTGCATCATAAACAAGGATATGTTCATTCTTGTATTTACAATTGCATTATTATCTTATTTTGCTGTGACTGCATTACAACATATAGGTAATCATATATCATACGACTGTACTTCTACATATAGGAAATAATCTTTTTGAAGTGTGAAAACCGGTACTACCCATCATTAATAAATCTATACTTAAAGCTCGCTACTAATGTTCTACACGTAACATACATAAAAGATTAATCATTACTTAAATAATCAGAGGAAAAAATAGGTATAATTTCATTAAATACTCCCAAGTTACAGCATAAAAAAGAGGAAACAACATAAACAGGAATATGAAAATTACTTGTAGCAATTATGATTTTAAAAATACAATTAACATACAATAAATAAAGAAGCCATGCAATAATGAATAGTTCCAAGTGATATTCCGAGTGATACATCTAACTCCCTTCCATTCATACATTGCTATTATCAACCTTACACACTTATCAATATATGTATAAGCTTAATCTGAGACACTTAAGTACAATACAAAAATACACTTTCTAAACAGACTTATGCATATAAGACTCTTACCTGTGGGGAACCCTGATAACATGGTGGAGGTGGTTCTGGAGGTTCTGTGTAGTCATAGGGACGTCCTGTTACTTCTATAATTATGTCATTGACCATCTGGCTTGTCAATAAATCCATTGTTAACCCCTCGACACCAATGCTGCAAATACATATTAAATACAACTAACAAACGATCTATTGTTTGGCATTTTCTTCAACAAATATCATGTAAATGAACCTTAGGTATAATACTATTCAAAAGTACTTCAAGTAGTAAAATAAACCAATCCATGGACATAGCCAATAAAGTGCTACAAAGGTGCAATCAGGGCATGGAACAATTCAGATGGGGATCAAGAGGAAAAAAAATACTCCAAATAAGCATATCCAAGCATCATGATAGAGTACTGTGGATGACATCTTCCCAAAAGATGCCAAGGTAGTGAGGCATTACAGATGGATGGGAAGTGACATAAAATAAAGGGTAGAAAAATATTATAATACAAGTAATGCAAGCTGCATGGGTCTTTTTAGATCCCTGTCCTCAAGCTTTTGTAGAATAACACAAACCAAAAAGCTGGGTGAAAGTAGAACCAACTAATTAGAAACTGCATCCAGATATCAAAAGTTTATCCTTCAAGTAATAGCTCATGTAACTCCAAGGAGAGGTCATTATTTGAATTTCTAAAGAGTAAACTACTATTTCTTAAAAAGATCAGACTAGAGGGTAAGAAATATTGAAAAGGCCTGTTGACACTTAATATTCTGATAAATTTAGAAAAGCCAATTTTCATGATGCATGTCTGAAAGGCCATGCTATTAACAGAACGTACTTTTCTAATAAAGATTAAAACTAAATGCATATTTTAATCTATATCTACCTATACACATGAGCATTTCATGGGGAACAATGAATTTTGCATATAGCTGGAGTAGAGTTTACAGTCCCATTATTTCATAAACAAATTTTCTATAGAAGAAGCCTCATCATCAAGACAGGGAGATGATATACAACTTTCTGTATATATACTGCTTCCCCCTGCCAGTCTCAGCAAACTGGCAACAACCAAATAAAAATCAAAGATAACAAATTTAATGCCTTATAAGCATCTTTGTTTTTTAAAATAATTCTTTGACAGGCATGCATATGCATGTCTTGAGAAATCAAATACCCAACGATTAAGTAAAATTTCAGTAATTAGTATCCCAGTTTTAACCCTGGCCTCTTCTTGAAAGTTTGGTGTCAGATACCTCATACGCATTGTATACACCTCGCGCCATTCCATGAATACATTTTGCATGTCTTTCAAGTTTTCAAGCCAAATAAGTAATGGAATATAAGTATTGTATACAAATAAACAAAAACTACTTGGGGTCTCTCCGTGGACTTGATATATAAGAAGGTTCCTTGGAGTTTGAAGAAGTTGCTTGCTTGATTTCTGCATGTGCTTGGGGCAGATGAGGAGATACCAGACTACCAGATGCTGATGACTTAATTTCATTAGTTTCATGCATAAATACTACTTTTGGAAATTCAATCTGGAACGAAAGGAAGTATTTTTGCTTTACATATTATGTAAATACACTTATATATTATTTCTCTAAAATCTACAGCTAATGTGTGAGGCTATATCACACGTTTAATATATTTCACATTCAATAAACCATGGCATATGCAGAAGGTACCTCCTGAGTGAGACCAGCCAAGCGCATAATCTGAGTGATAACTTGGGCTGTGATTCCAGTCATCTTGGAAACATCAAATGCCAATGGTTCTACGGGCTCAAGATGAGAAACAGGAACATCACTTATGCTTGTGTCCCAGTCACACCATTGTACCTGGTAAAATGCATTGGAATAATTACAGAATGCCAGTGAAGAATTAGGCAGATGGAATTAGGAAATGGTTATATGACTGGTTTCTGAATGCAATTCAGGTCACCATACTGCACTACAAAGTACCTTTTTCAAGGCATTAAAAAGTATTTTTGTTGTTACACATTAAGTTCTAAAACAGAAAATAACAATAAAAAACAATAAATTTAACTTAAGAGCCTGTGGGAGGTCTTTAGTTTTGTAAGTTTTTTCTCTAATCTACGAGAATCTGGAGTGAAAACCTATTTCATGAGCAACTGCATATAAAAGTATATATCTACTATATATAATGTATTCCAAAGAGTATAAAAGGTTACAAATCCTTTTTAGGAATTTACCTTTACAGTTGGGTGCCCATGACGAAGAGCACCCAGAATCATAGCTCTTCGTAAACTGCCTTTTTGAATACACTGGCTACCTACACGAAGGCCACTGTCCACGCCACCTATCACAGCCAGAGCAGGATACACTTCTTTACATAACTGCTCTAAGTTCATTTCAGTAACAAGATTTTGTTTGCAAGGTTTTCCTTTATTAGAGTTGGTCTTGACAGTTGGACTGGTTGTTCCTAGTCTGGTAGCATTTTGACTATCATCATCTTCCACACACAAATTAGTTCTCTTCTTGCTTCTCTCTTCCTCCTCCATTCTCTCATCAAGTGTTAGAACTACCTCTTCCCTGGGAACTTCACACTCTCTACCTGAATTGGCTTCACCAGTATTATCAGTGGAGGTTTGACACTCCTCAGAATCATATTCTGCTCTACATGATATATCTGCACTATCAAGAATATCCTTTGGTTGGGGAATCAATTCTTTGGTTTGGTTAAGCCTTTCAATAATACAGTCATTAACTTGCTGCGTCCACAATGATGATTCGTGAAGCTGGCGGAGCAAAGCTATATGAGCTTCTGCTAACACCGCTGCCTGAGGAGCACAAAATGGATCACCAGGATCAAGATCTCGGGGAGATCCTCGCACTTGCATATCAACCATCTTAACCTTTTCACCCGGATTTGTACTATAAAACATCACACACGGATAAAGCTCTGGGGTTTCAATATTCTCAAATGCCAAACGTGGTTCCTCTCCATTTTTGCCAAAGCTAAGTGTACGAGCTTCCATATCAAGTACTACAGTAATGTAATCACCCTGTGTAAACCCAGGAAGAGACACACTAAGTTCTCCATTGTGATAGAGATTACCCGAGTAAGCTCTGTACAACCACATATCAGAAGAAGTCCTGTGGCTGTAATCTTTAACGGGATACCTAGAAACTCCAACACAAGTACCTTCATTGCCTCGGTTTTCCTTCACAATGAGAAATTTCCATTGATAGCAACCGGACGTGATGGGGGTAGATCCAAGACCATATCCTCTACCTCCTGGGCCGTGAACCAGAGTATGTCCTCCTTCAACAGAACAGTTTACGGACTTATCTGGATCAAAGCCAATTTCCTGTACGGGGAGATTATCATCAGGAGATTCAGGTCGAGACCATTCATCCAAAATATCAGGACTAGAAAGCCTCACAAGATGGTGTTGAAGTTCAGTCAATAGCTGACTTGCTTTTAAATGAGCTTGCGTTGCAGGTATAACCCACACATTTGCAGCCAACTGCACAAAGAGTTGTCTCACAACTTGCTCTCGAGCCTCAAGATCAAGATCTGAATGAGGTAAGGTCACACCTAACAATGTCAAAGCTAACACCCTCGTCCTAACACTTATCAAAAGTGACATGTGTGTTTCTGCTTGTTCGCCTGTAATAAGTAACAACAGGCGTACCCACGGCTGTCGTCCAACAATTTCTCTAACCCTTCCACTGACGCATAATCTTCGAACAAAAACTAGCAGATTACCAAGAGTAACTTCTAAGTGTCTACGTTTCCTAGCATCACCTGTACTATTGGAGTGACTAGAACTGAGTCCTGGAAGTCGTAGTTCGAGTTTTCTCTGTCCAGGCTTCTTATTTTTTATGCTGGTATCTACTTCTATCACTTGTTCTAGCAATATGCTGTCTTCTTTTTCCTTTTCAATAATGTTGAATTCAGCTGCTTTATCACTGGTTGTTGTCAATTCATGTAAACAATTCTTCCACATTTGTTCATGCGCTTTTATGATGTCCTTCACAAGGTCTTCAACTTGTAAATAGAGCAAATTCATGACCTGAGCTAAAACCATTTCACTAATGTCATCTGCATAGTACCTATTGCAAAAAAAATTATCAAAATTACAAATTTGTTCTCATTAAAAAACTAGTAATTATACTTAAATCTATTAGGCTACCTGCCAAAAGCTAATTATTTATACTTATTTCACCTTTATAAATAGTCATGGAAATGGAAGCGGCACCTCCAGCTACCCTAGTTCAAGCAAATTCTCTTTGCATACTCTTTTTCTTTGATTTATTCAAAAGATAGCTCCCGCATCTAAACGCACTTCATTGATGTCCATCCAACTCACACATGATGTCCTCTTTATATTGTCAACCTCCACAGTTTAGTTGCTTCTTATTTACCCAAGAAAGCATAATTTTCATATGAGTCCTTCAGCCACATCAAATGTTGGTATAAGTGTCTTCTATGACATCTAAAATTTAATTTATCAATGCATTATCATACGTAACATCCTTTAACAGCTTGGCGTCTCCTCCAGGACTAGCTCCACAGAGCTCTTGAAAAAATTGGGATATGACTTTTAACAACTGTGAAAAAAGGTTAGGTTAGGTTACAATTTGAGTTTGACCTATAAACTCAAACTCTAACTTAAAGTAACCTAACCTAATCTTTCTTTGCTGTTGATAAAAAGAAGGTCCCAATTCTTCAGGAGCTCCCAAGCATCCCTACAGGCAGTTATAGTACAATATCCTATTAAAAACTCCCTTATACATCAGTCTCAATCAACATCCCCCCCCATACCAGCTTAGAACATAAACAAGAACTATACGAAAAAACTAAAATTTTTGCCTATTAAATTGCTCTTCTTCATTATTTCCTACAAGATTAAGTTTTCTTTTCTCTTCAAAGACATTGATGCAAGCTATATCAATTACTGCATACACATTTTTACCATTCAGAGTTGATTAATATGTTTGGGTGGTACATGCAAGGGTAAGAACACAATGTACTTATATATGCAAAGTCTGCAGGGATACCCAAGGAAAATATTAATATTTTGTTGCATATCTTCTAGTGGGATTGTCCCCAAAAGAATAACATATTACTGTTTTTTTGCCTCTCTTATTACTTCCTTTGGAGAAATAACAAGACATGAAATTTAACTCAATATCAAATGCTAGTAAATTTTTTATGATACTATACCCCTTCTGATATAAGGTGCGTTGTAAAACAGCATGGTAGCAATGGGGGGAAACCGTGCAAGGAGGTATTGCCTTTCTGTGTATATATTACATTACTGTTTATGTTTCTTAGTCTTTTTGTTTTATTCTGTTTTGCATATGTATCCCATCATCCCGGTTTTGTAATAAATAAACAATGCAAGTTTCCTAGTGAAATATTTTACTTTAATGTGAGGCCAAAGAAAGACAAAACATATCTCTTACTTTTGTAAAAAATTGAAACAGGAATTTGGCACAAGCTGAAGCCTAAACATAAAGAAGACAAAGGTATTAACAAGATACATGGCAATATCACTGATATAAACTTCGTAATTCTAAAGTTTTTTAATAAAAATTACACAAATCTAAGTAAAATAGATTATGCAATTCATTGGACATACAAAAAAGGAGAGAGAATACACGTTAATGTAGAAGAAAGTTGTAGATATAACTTATACTCTAAGCAATTCCTCTTCCCAACCAACAAAGATATACAGTAATGATGTTAGCTAGCTTTGTAACAGTGACAAAAAGGACAGTGAATTTAAGGAACTCTCTGTGGCCTACACCCCCATCACCAAGAGAGCCGGTAAAGTGGATCACCAATGTGAACATTTGGTTGCAAGATTAAGCTCCATTTCTGTTTTGAAAGCCACCCAAATGCAGATTAATTTAACTCAGAAGGCAGTAACGACATCTATCAAGGTAGCGGAACATTATTCTATCCATTGAAATAGCCAATTTTACTACTTATTTTTTGACAAGAAGTTCACAGAAGTAGGTTCAGTCCCCATAAATTCCCAGTCCTTTTGGTCACTTCATATAAAATACAGATTACATTTACTTTGAGGAAAGAGATGACATAAGAGACTAAGAAAGTCTAACAATAAAATACATACATACTCCATACATAACAATAGGCATGGCAATAGTTCATCCTTGGACCTACTAAAGTTTGTAACTCAAGAAACTTGCCTCAACAAGTACTACATATATGTCAACACATATCTTTTCTGTCTTACCCTGTTAAAATAGTAAGAATCTGGAAGAGGGTATGACTGGCATGTGGCAAAAGATCTGTGGGAGATGGATGAGGTGTGTGACGTAAAGCTGGAGGGTTGTAAGGACAACACATTTTAACTAGAGCATCAAGTAATCCACTTGACACAGCTAAACTAAGATCGACTGCCTCATATCGTACACTCAAGGCAAATACTGTGAGGAGACATAGACGTTCTCGAAGTCCTGTAAAGAAAAAAAAAATTTGAATTGCACACTATTAATCTGATTATACCAAAAAGTAAAGTCACTAACATCAAAGACAAAACAGTGTCAAATGAAGTAATCATCATTAAATATCTATAAATGTCCACAACTGAGGAGAATATATAAAAACAATATATACTTTCATATTCTACATATCATCTCTTCTAAGGTTCAGAACTGTGTTTTTACTACCATATGACAAAATGAATGATATCAAAACTATTACCTGTTTCCCCTCAAACAATAAACTTTTATTCAGTCACATTTATACATCCCATACATTGTGATATCATCATGAATCCACTACAAAACCATACTACAAGAGAAAGTATTCAAAACCCAAACTTGATTTTCACTCTCAGGTAAGCTTTTCACCCTGTCAGTGGGATCAATTCGACAACTGATCATTGAGAAAGTATGACTTGTGGATTTTTTTTTTTATGAGTGTGACACCGGGACAGGCAAAAACTGCCCTCATCAATAAAGGCCCAGGCATGAGAAAACACCAAGACAAAGAATAGGGTAAGGACAAGGCAGAGATGAAGCAATGTTACACAAAAGGAGAATGACAGACAGAAAAAAAAGTTCAAGTACAGAGGACCTAGAGATATGGAGGATTAGGCCCTGAGATGACAATAGACCTGCTTTTTGAAGGAAGATAGGTCATAAGAATTAGGAAAGCCAGAAAAAGGAAGAGAGTTCCAGAGTCTGGAGGTAGATGGGAAGAAGTAGTCGCTGCATCATCCAATCCGCGAGCTACAAATCTCCACACAGTAACTGTGATATGAGGGCACTTGGCGAGTGTTTCGCAGCCTCTGCAGTGGGGGAGGGATGCAACTAGCCAACTCATCAGAGCAGCGATGGAAGTAGTAGCGATAGAAAAGAGAAAGGGAAGAAACCTTACAGCGTAGAGAGAGAGAATCCAGATTAGAAGTAAGAGAAGGATCATTAATGAGTCTGATTGCCTTAGATTCAACCCTATCAAGGAGATAAGTATAAGAAGAAGCACCCCAGGTGTGTGAGCAGTATTTTAAGCAGGGACGGATAAGACATTTATAGATTTTAAGTAACTGTAAAGAGGAAAAGTAATGACGAAAACGATATAAAACCCCCAATTTTTTGGATGAAAATTTAGAAGTTTGGTTTATGAGATTTCTCCAAGTTAAGTTATAGGCTATATGGATTCCTAATATGTTGATAGAATTAAGAGGGTAAATTTCGTTAGTTTCGAAGATAATAGGGTTATCAGGAGGAGAAGAAGATAAAGAGATAGCCAGAAACCGTGTCTTGGAGGCATTGAATTTAACTAAATTTTGAGTGCCCCACTCAGATACCCTCTACAAATCGGAGTTGAGATGGAAGAAAGAATGATGCGAGACTGATTAAGAGTAGCAGATGAATGTTGTGAAGAGAAGGCAGAGGAAAAGTGAAGGGTAGAATCATCAGCAAAGGCATGAAAAAGAGAGGAAGGGATTGTAGTAGATCACTGATGGAGAAGGAACAGAGCCCTGTGGAACAAAACTGGTAACAGAGAAAGAGCTAGATGTCACACCATCAACAACTACAGATATAAAACGGTCAGAAAGAAAACTGGAAATCAGAGAACAGACAGAGGGGGTAAACCCATAGGCAGAGAGTTTGGCCAACAGAGCCTTGTGCCAGACTCTGTCAAAACCCTTAGAGATATCAAAGGCGACGACAAAGGATTCCCCATTGTTCCTCAGAGAAGATGACCCGTGGATCTGGCCTTGCGGAAGCCGTACTGGTGATCGGAGATAAGTGAGATAGATTTAAGGCGTTTCAAGAAGTGAGCAATGAGCAAAGTTTCAAAACATTAGCAATAGAGGAGATTAAGGCAATAGGTCGGTACTTTGAAGGTATAGAGTGGTCACACTTCTTAGGAAAAAGTTGAACTAGAGCATGCTTCCAAGATTAAGGATAGATACTAGTTGACAGTATGAGGCAAAAAAGACGGCAAAGCACAGGACTCAGTTCATCTGCAAATTCCTTAAGGTACCTTGCAGGGATACCATTGGGACCAGATGCATTGTTAGTTTTTAACGAGTGAAGAGCCTTATGAATTTTGCTTGAAGGTTAAGTGAGGGCATAGGGTATAGAAGAGTTGGCAGTAAAATGAGAGCCAAAGAGAGTGGCTTTGTCTGTGGAAGAATAAGCTATAGAACCATCAGAACAAATGAAAGGGGAAAGCTTGAGTTACAGAAGTTTTTGGAGAGCATTTTTTGGCTAAGAACCAGAAGCATTTGTCAGTGGGAGAGGAGTTAAGGTCATCAACTTTCCTTCTTATAAAGGAAGCCTTAAACCTTCGAAACTGAGCAGTACAGCGATTCCTAGCTACAAAAAAAGCAGAGCAAATTAAATCGGAAGGAGAGGCTTAGTAAGATAGATGGGTCAGATTCCTGGCCTGAATAGCCATGGAACAGGCACTGTCAAACCAAGGTTTAGGAGGAGAGAAAGATTTCGTAGAAAAGGGGATGTACGCCTGCATTCCCGAGGTCATGATCTGGGCGACTTTTAGGGCTACCTGATCAGGGTTGCTGGACCGAAAGCATTCCTATCATCCCATGGTGATCTCGATCGCGGGTCTACCAACTCTGGAGTAAAGCATGCTGACCACTGTGATCACCAAATTTAGGAGCTATGTCGTGAAATGAATTTCTCTTTCACATGCCCTACTTAAAATCCCTAAAACTGTTCCAAATTTCTCATCTCTATGGCTTATTTGAAACCCAAACTATATTCTACATTTGTGTCAACTCCCATATTTCAGAAATTGTCAACATCCTTAATCACCGGAGCAATTGATCTTGCCTCAAAGTTACTCAAAACACACACACACTCTCTCTCATCTATTCACTGCATTCTTTCCACGCATACTCACAGTATCCTCCTCCCACACACCATACCATACTCTTTCACCAGCCTTTGCAGGTTTACCTCCTAAGCATCCAGTAATGAATGCAGTCTTATCAGTGATTAGAAATTGCCTTACTTCCAAATCCTACCTGCCTCTCCCTCAGTCCACATCCTCAGCCAAATACTTCTCTCATTACTCTATCCATAATCATAATCCAAACATTATAATCTAATTTCAATAGTTTTACAATTCCCGAACTGGAACTTACTGTCACGCACAAGTAGCACAAAAGTATTCATGGTAATAAATATTTGACTTAATCCCAATTTCCTTTTAAACAAAAATAGATGTCAACAAACCTTTATCAGGTTGTTCATGATGCAGCAATGATGATACAAGATGCCTGTAGATAATGTGAACAGTTGTTGCAATCTGCTGTTGGGTTGGTTGACTAGCAGCACGAATGCCATCCAAATAATGGGTGGCCTCCAAAGATCGAACTAATGAATAGCTACTGCTGCTCCATAAGCTTTCAAGACCAAAACAACCAGTCATCACTTCATGATAGACCTAAAAAGCAGGAAACAAAGTTTATTTGATATTTCCCTTAACCCAACAAATATTATTAGAGAGACAAAATCAGGAAAGTTCTCTCTGCAGATTACTACAATCATACATTCTCATTCAACCATCCAGGAGAACAGAATAAACGTTTACACAAACCATCATGTTATACCCACGTAGAAACAAGAAAAATAGAAGAAAGCAAAATGCCGTATTATTCAAGGTTTGGGAAGACAGCATAAATTTTCCACAAGATCTGCATAACGTGAGAAGCAACAAAACGATTGAGGAAAATTGAAGGCTTGCAAGCCCACCATGAAGTAGTTTTCATCAGAGAAGCTATAACTATGAGGCAGTAGTGACATGAAGCTTATATTAGAGCCTCTCAGCCTGAAAAATTTTGTTTTACTTGTATCACCCTAATAGCCTCCACAGCATGTGGCATCATAAATGAAAGAAATAGATTTCTTAATAAAAAAAAAACATATCATTCATACTGCATTACTCTACTCAAACACTGGCAATTGTGATCTACCTCCAAAAAGGTTAAATGGGAAGGAGCTTTATGCCCATGCTGCATTCTAATAAACAAACTTGAACTTGTCTTGAAAGTACCTGACAATGGCAACTTTATAGAATTTCATACGTTTTATAAGATGATAATAATAAAAACAATAATAATAATAATAATATAATAATAATAATAATAACAATTACTTTCCTTCATATTATCATTGCATCATAATTATTAACCAAGAGAAGATATAAAAGTAATTCATCATCAACTACAACAAAAAGAATACTTACGGAAGGCAGCAGAGATCCACAAGCTTTTTCAATAGTCATATGTTGTGAGGCATCTTCTTCAGTTTTTTCTAAAGTCTGAGAAGGGGTTAATAACGTAAGCATAAGCTCCAGAGCTTCTAATCGAGACTGAAAATAATAATAAGAAAAATACCAATTATAAATTATTATTATTATTATTATTATTATTATTATTATTATTATTATTATTATTATTATTATTAATAATAATAATAATAATAATAATAATAATAATAATAATAATAGTAATAGTAATAATAATATTATTATTATTATTATTATTATTATTATTATTATTATTATTATTATTATTATCATCATTATTATTATTATTATTATTAAAATATATGGAACTGTAGTTCAATGTTGACAAGATATCAAGATTACCACAATATC
>JAXCGZ010000497.1:57500-62615 GCA_037179515.1 Halocaridina rubra | reverse complement strand
CAAGTCTGTTCATCTTCCCGATTTTCTCTTCCTTCTTACTTATTTCTACGGATTTACCAATATTGAGAAGCTGTATTCCCAATTTTCAGGAATACCTGGAAGACTCTTCATGACTCTTCTTCCTTTTTACTTCCTTTCCATCCCACTCCTCCTCCCGTGTCTCCCAATCTTCCTGATATTCTCTTCCTTCATCCTAGTTTCTTCAGTTTTACCTATTTTGAGAAGTTATATTCCTAGATTTCAGGAATAAATATAGGACACTTTCTCACCCTTCTTCCTTCTTCCTTCCTCTCAAACTCCACCCCTCATGATCCTAAAAATCTTCTCGTTTACCTCTTCCTTCTTCCTTGCATCTTCAGTTTTATCTAAGCAAAATTATATTAATATAATTTCAGCTTCTTCCTGAAATACGTGAAACACAAATTCTCATTTGTCTTTTTTCTTCCTACCAGTCTTCCTGATCTTCGCTTTATTCTCCCTCCTTCAGAGAAATGTCACCATTTTAAAAAACTTTTCTCCTATTTTTATTTTTTATTTTTTTTTAAGGAGGACAGTTATAGCGATAACAAACTCCATAGCGCGAATAATAATGATAATGATAATAATAATGATAATGATAAGATGATAATAATGATAATCATGATAATAATAGTAATAATAATAATAATAATAATAATAATAATAATAATAATAATAATAATAATAATAATAATAATAATAATAATAATAGTGTCTCTCTCTCATTTTCCCACTGTCTTTCTATTATATACCACTTTCTTGCACCCAACATAAAACACAATAACAAAAACCAACCAGTAAGGTAGGAAATCTTCTTATAAATGCATAAGAAAGTCGATCATCTCGCCAGTGCTTCCTTAAGAGCCAATCAGGACCGCTAATGAATCCACGCCAAGAGGAACAAGCCACCAATTAGAAACCTCGACACAATCTATTCTCAATTTCTCTTGGCTTTTGAGGAATACAGGAGGAACAAGGGACGGGTGGAAAAGAAGAGGACAAAATAGAATAAAAAGAAGAGGCAAAAAGAAAAGTAGAAGTGAAGGTAGAGAAATAATATAAAAAGGAGAGGTGAGGAGGAGGAGGACAAGGGAGATATTCTCACTTTACCTAACCAGGTTGAGAGAGTATTTCATATTCTCCAAGCAATATTCTTTTCTTATTTTAAATCTTCTTTATTTTTTACTTTGAAATGGCTTAAGGAATGAGGAGTATAAGTTGAGTATTATAGTTATCTGTCTTTCCTTTTGTATATATTGTGGCTACCCTGAAGGTTTCAGCTGAATATGACAGTGCTTAAAGGTTTTGTGTGTACCTGTGTGTCCATAGTTACCATAACATTCTCCAATCATATTAAAAATAAAAAAGCAAAAACGACTTATTGCCATGTAAAAAATATTCTCCTGTTTTTAACATATTCTCGAATTATTTAAAATTCTTAATGATTTCAGGATAGGAATTTTCTTATTTATTTAACGAGTTCCAATATTGTTTCAAGAAATCTGATTTTTATCAGGTAAATAAGAGTCTCCTGTTTTATGTATTGGTGTTGTCGAGGTTAGCATAATAATTCTTGGAACATCTGCAGACGATGCAACAAGGTTAAATATTTTTTTTTTATTAACTTCAGCTCAAAATCACTAGAAGTTGATAATACATTTATTTTCTTTCTTTTTCCACTTATCCTCTGCCTCCCTTCTTCCTCTCTTTATTATATATCTCTATGCCATCTACCGCTATGTTAAATTACGTTCTTATATTATAAACTTTTTATAAACATTTTACAACATATATCATAATTCTTTTTATCTCTGTGAAAGTAAATATCATTCTATTGTACTTCTATCTCTCCTAAACCCCTCCATCAACCTATATTAATCCATCAACTTCCTTCGACTACCGCTCCACCCCCCTTTGATCCTTCACCTGTCTCCTCTGCCACTGGCAGGGGACATCTATTGACTATTACATATATATATATATATATATATATATATATATATATATATATATATATATATATTATCAATATGCAATATACTTTTAATCAAGTGTTCCATTTCAACTTCCATCTCTCAAAGACCCCCTCCGTATATTTCCACACTTCTAAGACCTCTCCATTAACTCCCTCCAACTTTCCCTCTCCCCTCAACCTCCCTTATTAGTTCTCTTCAACTTTCTCCTTCAACTGATATAATTTCCTATCATTCTTTAACAACCCATCACTCTTTCTTAACTCCTCCATCTACTCCCCACTCCCTTCATCTTTCCCTCTCTTCCACCACTCCATTGATTGCCCTCACCTTCCCCTCAATTCATTTCCAAAAGTCAGTTATACATTATTCTATTTCTACCCTTGTAAAATACACCTGCATGTCTCAAAGATCCATCCATCCACTCCTATATCAACTACCTTGAACTTCCTTTCCCTGTTCAACTCTTTCTTCACTCTTCCTCATTTGCAGTTATTCCATTTTCTCTCCTTCATTGACGTACTTCCATCCTTAATCCTTTCCACAACTTTCCTCTCCTTCTTTTCTCCTTCCCTTCCTCCTCCCTTCCTTCCACTGGCAGGCGCCAGTTATAAAGCATTCCAGTTTCTATTATTTTTCGCATACTTCCATCCATTAATTTACCCTTCCACTGCCTCCTTTAATTCCACTGGCAGGACTTAGTAATAAATCATTCTATTTTCTATCATTCTTGGCTATTCTTTTCATCAATTTCTTTAGGGTCAACTTTCATCTCTCAAAGACCTCTCCATTAAACTACTTCCTTCCAAGACGACTCCATCCACTCCCTTCAACTCTCCCTCCCTCTTTCAGCCCCTTCCACTCACTCCTTCCCTTCCGCTGACAGGGGCCAATCAATAATTATTATACCAATTAACGTGATATATGAGGTTTCCCTCTGTTTTATATATAATCTTATTTATTTATATTTCTTTTAAAACATAAATTCATTTCTATCATTAGTGCTGTCTGAAGACTTGAGTTGTTGCATGCAACACAATCCTTAACGTAATATCAACAGGCGATTGAGGATTGTGCGTGGTGACAGTGGTGATTGTGATGATCGTTTAATCTGCCTTGGTGATTGGGATGAGGTCGGTGTTGATCGTGTGATTGTTGTGAACGTCTTGATGATCGTATATGATGAATGTTGTGAGATCTTTGATGGTTGTTTGTGATGACTGTGATGAACTGTGATGATTGCTTAGTCTCGTTGATGACTGCTAATGTGTGAAGACTGATAATTTGTGATGACTGTTAACATGCATAATGATTGTAAGAGATTTTATGATGATTGTTAAACCTATATAATGTTTGTGATGAGCTCTGTGTTGACTGTGGTGAACTCTGTCATGACTGAGAAACACTGTGATGAACTGAGATTATTGTTCGTAGTCTCAGTGATGATTGCTAATTTGATTGGTAATTGTCATAACTCTGTTTTACTACATCGTGTGATTGTGTTGTATTCTTTGTTTAATGAGGTAACCTGGTGATTGTTAAGTCTACTAAGTAATTGTGATGAACTTTGCACTAATTATGCGGTTGTGGTGATCTGTGTGATGAGTGTGATGAACTGTGATGATGATTTGAAGTCTAAAACAGTGATTTTGTATATGTTTGGTGATTGTGATGTACTCGGTGATGATTGTGGTAAATTGTGATGACTGTTATTATGCTTGATTATTGCTATGAATTCTATGATTATATATTATATTCTTTGACGAATGGAAACATATATCATGACTGTGATGATCTGTTTGATAATTGTGATGAAGTATGATGACTGCGCTGAAGTTTCAGTGATGATTGTTAACATGTACAGTAAGAGTGAGAATCAATAGTAATTTTTAAAATTCCTTGGACTGTTCCAACTTGAGTGATTGTGGGAAGATTGTGGTGAACTCTGTGCTGATTGTGACACACTGTGATAATTTTAAGCGCTGTCATTACTTTAATGAACTTTGTGGTAATTGTCATCCTTCCTGAAATTGTGGTGAATTTTGTGATGACTGTGAAAAACAGTGACGGTTGTTAATTTTATTGATGTGATGAATTTTTTTTTAAGATTGTTATCCAGCCTCAAACTGTGATGAGCTCTGTACTGATGGTGATAAATTGTGATGACTGGTAATGTGTCTTATGGCTGTGATAAACATTGCAATCGTTGCCATCATACTTAATGATTGATAATAATTTGGTGATGATTATTAACAAGCCTGCTGATTGTGATAAAATGTGACGATTGTGATGATCTCAGTGATGGTTATGATTGTTCGATGTTTTATTATTATAAACTATTGTGTCTATTATGATATTTTCCATAATAAAAAAAGGTAGTTTGTCCAACATGAAGTTAGGTTAGGTAATTTGGTTAAGCTTCTTATCTTGCATATGAAAGGTTATGTCGATGCGAATTTATACCATTGATACAGAAATACATATCCATTCTCTCTCTCTCTCTCTCTCTCTCTCTCTCTCTCTCTCTCTCTCTCTCTCTCTCTCTCTCTCTCTCTCTCTCTTTATGTATGTATGTATGTATGTATGTATGTATGTATGTATGTATGTATGTATGTATGTATGTATGTATGTATGTAATGTATGTATGTATGTATGTATGTATGTATGTATGTATGTATGTATGTATGTATGTATGTATGTATGCATGCATGCATGCATGCATGCATGCATGCATGCATGCATGCATGCATGCATGCATGCATGCATGCATGCATGTATGTATGTATGTATGTATGTATGTATGTATGTATGTATGTATGTATGTATGTATGTATGTATGTATGTATGTATGTATGTATGTATGTATGTATGTATGTATGTATGTATGTATGTATGTATGTATGTATGTATGTATGTATGTATCTAATGAGAAAAGTTCCTGTTCGTCTCTCTCTCTCTCTCTCTCTCTCTCTCTCTCTCTCTCTCTCTCTCTCTCTCTCTCTCTCTCTCTCTCTCTCTCTCTTATTTCAATTGCTGACTATGGCAAACCTCTTATTTTATATACGAAATGGACTGCGACAATTTAAGGAGGCAAAGCACTGTTAATGTAATTACTTGACCAGCT
>JAXCGZ010000497.1:40000-55000 GCA_037179515.1 Halocaridina rubra | reverse complement strand
AGGTGCGATTAGGAGAAGTATGTCAAGATAGTTCAGGACATATACAGGGAAGCCACAACAAGAGTAAGAAGTACAGTTGGCACTACAGAGCCTTTTCAGGTGAAAGTTGGACTCCACCAGGGATCAGCTCTTAGCCCCTATCTATTTAACCTTCTCATGGATGTGATGGTGGAGGAAGTGACAAAGGAGGCACCATGGAGCATGCTCTTTGCAGACGATATTGTTTTGGTCTCCGAGAGCCGTGAAGAATTGCAAGAGAGGTTGGAGCTATGGAGGGGTTTGCTGGAGGATTACGGACTGAAGGTGAGCAGACAGAAAACGGAGTACCTGGAGTGCAATGTGACACAAGGAGGCGACCTGTTCATGCAAGACCACAAGCTCCCAAAGGCGGACGCATTCAAATACCTCGGCTCCTACGTAACGAAGGATGGAGACCTAGAGAGAGAGATTGATCATAGGATCCAGGTAGTGTGGAACAGCTGGAAGAGAACATCAGGGGTGCTATGTGACAAGAAAATCAGTGCTAGAGTGAAAGGAAAAGTGTACAAGTCAGTTGTGAGACCAGCGTTGCTGTACGGTGCGGAGACGTGGCCGGTGAAAAAGGTTCAAGAAAGGAAGATAGATGTCGCAGAAATGAGAATGCTGAGGTGGATGTGTGGGGTGACGAGGGAGGACAGGACACGAAATGACCAGATCAGAGGTACAGTGAAGGTGGTGGAGGCGTCGGCGAAAGCGCAGGAGAGGAGATTACAGTGGTTCGGTCATGTGAAGAGGAGAGAAGAAGACTACGTGGGTGTGAGAGTGATGGAGATGGACGTGGAGGGCAGACGTAGACGAGGAAGACCTAAACTACGGTGGAAGGACCGACTGAAGGAGGATCTCAGAGAGAGACAGCTGGAGGAGGAGCAAGTGATGGACCGGAACCAGTGGAGACGACTAGTGAAGAGATGCGACCCCATATGAAAATGGGAACGCAAATAGAGGAAGAAGAAGAAGAAGGTGCGATTAGGTTAGTTCAACCACGGTTAAGAAACGATTTGATAGTTTTATTTTTATTTTTTAGATCCATTTACTTGCTTTAAATTTTCGTCTCACTCGTTGAGAGTGTGAAAGCAAAAAATTACCAAAGAAAAAGTTTTTTTTTCTTATCTAATGTTTACTTTCACATACCAAGCGAGTTGATAATTAACGAAGTATTTAAAACCACAATTCGTGTCCTAACTGTGGCTTTAGCATTTTAACTAACATAACTTTATTTTATCAAAGCAATTAGACATCTAAAAAGTAACTTAACTACACTTAATCTTAGCTAATGTAATATTATGCCAAGACAGCTGAAAACACATATTGGTGTTAAATAACCTTAATAACCTAACAGCTGACCTAATTTCATCTAACCCAATCATTAATTCTGGGAACGCATAATCATTTGACCTGACCTAACAAACCTAACCTAACTTAACTAGACCGAGCCTAATATTATATATCAAAACAGTTGAGATTGCAAACTTGTGTGAACAGGCCTAACACAACCTAACCTAACCAGATCGATTTTGAGGTGTCAGGTCGAGGGTTCGAGCCCCGTCACAGTCTGAGGTTAACAAGGGCATACACTCAGGGTAACGATTACATCTGCCAAACCAATTCCTTCGCAAGAAGGCACCCGTCCTAGCCCTTGGTAACAAAGGGAGTCCGTGACGTAAAACCGGAACAACAAAATATATATATATATATATATATATATATATATATATATATATATATATATATATATATATATATATATATATATATATATATACTAATAACACTGAACTGTTAACATACAGTCTAAAATGGTAGGAAAAGCCCATTAAATAAAACAACGAAAATATATATATAAAAAGTACTTATTAATTTCGTGACCCAAAATGGCCACCTTCTCAAAGGTCACGAAATTAATAATTACTTTTTATATATATATTTTCGTTGTTTTATTTAATGGGCTTTTCCTACCATATATATATATATATATATATATATATATATATATATATATATATATATATATATATCTGGGGGTCACGGTAACTCATTGGTAGAACGCACAAGTCGGTATGTGACTTTTCTAACAAATGTGGGTTCGATCCCACCTCTGGGCTTTAGGAAGGGTATCCCTAATTCCCTCTTGTACCTCCAACTCGTCTGTATCAATCTTTGTTCGAATGAGGATTAATTTCGACATGGAAAACGGAGTGCCACCCTTCTATGCGTGGATCATTTAGAATAGGCACCCAATGTACCTCAGTGCCATACAAATCACCTGTATTAAAACTATATTGTTCGATTAGGTTAGCTTAACCTAAACTTACTTAACCCAAAAAACTAACTTGAAAAAATGTTTAGTTATTATAAATTACTACATTCAACCTCAATCTCATATTAGGCACCTGCCTTATGCCTCAGTCCCTAATCTGTGATTGATACATGTGTATATTTACTTTTGACATACGGCATAAGGAGACGTATTCAATGCCCATTCTTAAATCTTAAAGCCGTTAATAATAATAAAAAGCACACACACACACACACACACACACACACACACACACACACACACACACACACACACACACACACACACACACACTAAATATTATCATCATTTTTAAAACACGTAACAAACAGCGACATTAGCTACCTAAGTCAATTATATTACGAAAAATGAATCTGAACTCTGATTCCTATATACACTGACATACATTTCTGCTTAAAAAAAACACGCACACGATCATCTACAGTCCATACATACATTTTGCTTTAGGTATACTTAAATACTTTTCTGACCAAAAACAAGCAAGCAAACATACAAACATTATCATCCTTAATCATTCAAAAAAACATTCTGCTTTCTGAAAACATTTAAGTTTTTTGTTATTAAAAGAAACACGCACAAGATTATCTTGCAAATAGAAAATATATTTTTGCCTCCAAAATACAATTACATACGTTTATAATTTATAAACACACACGAGATTCTCTTCATTTCATAAAAAAAATGCTTTCTTTAGTGCACTAATATGTTTCTGATTAAAAAGCAATACGCGCACACACACACACACACACACACACACACACACACACACACACACACAATAAATCAAAGCACAATATAATTACTTTTGCTTCAGTACACGTGTATCCGCAAGGGCTTCACCAGTGTCCAAATGAAGACTTAAATCATAATGTAAACACAAATATTCCGAATCGAGAAACCGAACTTACGCCAATGAGACGAATGAAAAAATGCGTCCACTCATTTATCTCTGTCTTTCCTACTCGAAAGTGGCGTAACACTCGAGTATACAATGCTAAAACTTGACTAATAATCCAACAGAAGTCGAGTTTATATAAATAATCAGGTATTCCGAAGAGCGTTAACGATCTTACACCAACGGAAGCACACACATGAATGACAGACTTAGTTATTGGGTTGGTTAAAGGATCCTCTTGACCGAAAATAGAGAAGTTATATCTCATGATAATTAAATGCTGAAATTGCCTCGTTTCCTGCTAGTTTGAAGGGCATTTTTTGACGTCTGGGTGTCTGTCTACCCGTTGGTAATAGACACGCTGACGACATTGTGCACACTTACCTAATTGTGTTTCAGTGAAAGAGGCCCATGCTCGTAACTGACCGTTTGCTAGTCAGTTTATTGAGTAAATGACAATTATAATTATACAATTTCATGAAATTGCATTTTTGTGTCTTGGCCTCATTGCATTTTATCTAATTGTGTCTAAGGGAAAAAGCCTCATGCTGGTAACTCCCCATCTCCTAGTCATTTTTTTTTTTTTATTCACCGACACTTACACTTTTCCTTATAACCATTAATTGCATTTACGGGAAAGAACCTCGTGATCGTAATTCCCCATCTCCTGGCCAGACTTATCTAAGAAACAGTCACCTCTGTTTCTCTTTTCTTATATGTATCCATATAAGAAAACTTTCATTAAATCTCGTCTCCTTCTTTTATTTCTAAGATTCTATTTCAGGATTTTTTCCTCGTTTATGAGTCTTTTTTCTTTCTTTCAGCATTTCCATTGCATCTTTAGATTTACTTGATATGATCTCATATACGCATTGCTTTATATTGAAACAATGTTCGTAAAGAGGAAAGTGACTGTTGGTAGCGACTTAGTACACATATTATGTGCCCTAGGTTCGAAGCCTGAACAGGTGCAAAATATGTTTAATATATATATATATATATATATATATATATATATATATATATATATATATATATATGTCTGCATATATATATATATATATATATATATATATATATATATATATATATATATATATATATATATATATATATATATATATATATTTCTTTTCTAAGATATAAACTCCAGAAATAGGATAATGACACTTATGAACATATTAAAAACTTATATATATATATATATATATATATATATATATATATATATATATATATATATATATATATATATATAAATATATATATATATATATATATATATATATATATATATATATATATATATATATATATATATATATATATATATATATATATATATATATATGTATAATATAACAAAAGACTTGCAATTTATTGCTTTTATTTAGAGAAACAACATAAAAATCAGAGAGACACACATGTCCACTGTAGATTACAACAACAGTACTGTCCTTGGATATTATTATTACATATAAAGGCATGTATACAAAATAATAATAATAATAATAATAATAATAATAATAATAATAATAATAATAATAATAATAATAATAATAATAATAATAATAATATTAATAATTATTTCAATACTGATCATAAGTAATTAATATATGTAATTACGTATTTAATTTGTTAATTAATGGTCCCTGACAGGTAATTAAGACAATTAAGTGACACATTTGTGCACTAAAAACTATATACACCATTCAGGCTTAAGAGGCGAAAATAATGGTAAATAATAATTAAAATAATAATAATAATAATAATAATAATAATAATAATAATAATAATAATAATAATAATAATAATAATAATAATAAATAATAATAATAATAATATAATGAAAAATCAAATAACCGGACAGAAGCATTATTACCACATTATGTCATTGATTAACATGTATTCTCGCCAGTTTATCCTGAACAGTGTATACATATATTTAGAAAAGAAAAATAATTCTCTACTTCATTAATAACTTGGCAACTAGAAGGTAATATATGTATATCTAACTAGACACAGCTTAAGGATTCCCTATCGAAGCATTGCTCTTATTGGCACTACAATAATAATAATAATAATAATAATAATAATAATAATAATAATAATAATAATAATAATAATAATAATAATAATAATATATAATAATAATAATAATAATAATAATAATAATAATAATAATAATAATAATAATAATTAATAATTATAATTATAATAATAATAATAATAATAATAATAATAATGGAATAATAATAATAATAATAATAATAATTATAATACATAATAATAATAATAATAATAATAATAATAATAATAATAATAATAATAATAATAATAATTATAATAATAATAATAATAATAATAATAATAATAATAATAATAATAATAATTCATGCCAAAGTTGAAGATAATTACCTTAATTAAGGGTATGTATAACAGTATGACTAAGAGGCCTATGACTAATCGCAATAATGCCCTTACGATGTATACTGAAATTGCCATTAAATGTATACTGTTAATGTATACTTTTATGTATGTACAAAATCTTACAAATGCAAAGGATGTTGATCAGGTTCTCATTCTTACAGGTTACAGAGTACCGAATTTGCTGTAAACAGTACTTATAAGTCTTGCTATAAGTAAGTTTACAGTCCCTAAAAAAAAAAAAATGGATCTGGGTTTAAAATACTTCAATAAAAATAGTCTAAGTGAAATGCACCATCTGTATTTCTTTACTATTTATTTGTTTCCTATCTAGTAGTCCTCTATTTTCTAATCAGCACATCAGTATGTATGTATTTGCAATTTTTATAAAATATTTATTTTTTTCTGCTATTTATCTCATTTTTCTTTTCGGAATACCCATTTTTTTTTTTTTATCTTTTGAACTCGTCCAAAATATTTTCCCAATTTTTTTCAATTTGTGCACATATTTTGTGATATGTAGATGAGGGGAAAAAAATGAAAAACTGGTGTTAAGATACTCAGGCTATGACGGCCTCAAAATTCAGGGACCTAAAATTGATTAAATCAACATAATAATATTAAAGACAGAAAGCATTAGTAATGATGATACATCATAATTGCTTACTTCCTACAAATAGAGGAGACCACGTTATCATTTGGACAAGAAAATAGATGAGAGTTTAGAAGTACATATGCATGTATCAACACATATGTCACATGTAAGTTTGTGAATACATAAGCACGCATCAGTACAGAGTTCATTTAAAATGTAAATTAGCGTCAACTTACATAAAAGAAACTACAATGACAGCTTAATTTAAAGTAAAGAAACTCAGAAAACAAGAAATAAATACATTTAAATACTTCAAGAATCACTTCTCTCCATCAGCGAGTATACTTGTCATGTTCAAATACTAACAGCAGACTGACAACGTTTTCCAACAATATCTCCGAAATGGCGATGATATATTAAATGTTTCGGTACTAACCACAAAATCATATACTATTTCTTTCTTATATTGCTTTGGCGGTTCAAAAAATCCTCTGCACTATAATCTGCTCCATTGCTGTCCATTTTGAAAAACTCTCTTCAGTAATGCAACTGGTGGAATCTCCCCTTTTATTTCTGCAACAGGTGAGGTAGACCGAGGTGAAGACACACTCTGATCTGCCGGTCCGCTGGTGCTAGGAACACCATATCATCCTCAAAATTAAATAGTATGAGAAGTTTGCTTTCATCCACCTCCGAAAGGTATTTTTTTCTTTTCAACTCTACTCATACTTCTTAACTTATGGATACAGTTTTATGTTCACTATTTGCCTAATTTATGTACACAGTTAAGTATTAAATGCCACAAAAACACTCGACATATTCTTGAATCCTTGAATGATCAAGAACATCCGTAAATCACTGATCTTAAAAATAGCAACTTCAAGGATATATTTAGTGCTTTGTCTCTCAACTTTCCAACCAAAATCTGACAGTACACCATATTAAAAATTTTGCCTACAAATAAGTAAATGACAGAGAGCAGCACTACTACCTGATCGTTTAAGGAATACTGTACTTAGGGAGAAAGTTCCGGTTCCTGCCTTTTTGCACAGTTGGAAAGAGAGAAATCATAGACACTCACTTTTGAGTTACTTACTACTGCGAGGACCGAGATTGAATGGCAAGCCAGATATCACATCCTTAGTTCTTTATTATGGGAACTTTATTTGACCAAAGCCTTTCTACTGCTAGCGTGCTACTTAGTGACCTCAAGTACAAGGAACGAGAACCCATTATTTGTGTAATCAGTATTCACTCTTTAGGGTTTTAAAAAAAGTTCTTGGCTTTGTTTGTGTGAATTATCTCTAGCTATCATCATACTTAAGTAAAAGATATAGAAATGAACAAATATTCTGTCTCTCAGTCCTCTGTAGTAATTTGCAGTTACTGGATGGAACAGTGTCACAAAGAGAGTAGACTAATGAATGCACTGCTCCGGGTAAAGAGCCTGCACACAGAACCTCTGACATCTTATTGGCAAGATCCTCTACCGCCAAGCTGCATTGCCAGTAGCTGCAGTAATGGCAGGATGGTTGGCTAACGCTGGCGAGGCCAAGAGCCTGTCCACACTCTCTCTCTCTTCATTCTGATTCTGGACACTTTGGAAATTCTCGTTCTTCAGCTCAGCAGCAATGGCCTCCATTTCCTTGCGAATGGTATCTGTGAGAAGAAGAGTTTGTGTTTCTGTGAGAAGAAAAGTAAAAGTTTAATGGATATTTATTTAACAAATGATGAATTCTGCCTATTCAATGTTATTATCCCTGATTAAAAAATATTCGCTTTCACTTACACCTACCATTAATATCTCCAAGCGCATCTGGAGAGTTGGAGCGGATGTGATCTTCGTACCGACTTCTTCGCTTTACCTCCACGTCCAAGCGCTCCTGCAAACGACGGCGCAGTTTCTTTAGCTTTGCACATCGTTTCTGCATCAATATCCGATTCTTCTGTTCCTCCTGCAGCTGCTTCTCTAAAGTTTCCCTAAGTTCCCGCTCTCTTAGAACTTCCATCTTTAGCTCCGCTAGCGAGGAAAGAATTTAAGAACACCATTGTTACATGACTGTAAATGCTAGAGCAATATTTCATTAAACAAATGTATATCTAGAGCCAAATGCCTAAAGCAGACCTTATTCACTAACCTTTCTCATATTGCGTCTGCCTTTCATGATGCCGAGCATTTTCTTCAGCTACACGAAGAAGGCCTAAGATGTTTCTGAGTAGAACTTCTGTGGAGGAGAGTGGAGCACTACTACCCATGCCAACAGTGGCTCCAGGTCCCTGTGGAGGCGAGGTCAACTGGGTCTGACTCAAATTACTAGAGGCTCTCGTCCAAGCATCTGCAATGTCCATGGCTGGAATAATAATAGGAATGAAAACAATCTCATAATGTTCTGTAACTTATTGATATGAAATTAGCACATACATGTGAGGGTACGCATAAATAAGGCTCACTCGCATGACTCACTGATCTCTACTTACACTCATCTTTATCTTCATCATCATCCATGTCAGAGAGTCGATCGTCATCATGTGTATTAGGTCGCCTATCATCATCGTGGAGATCTCTGCCAGAGTCGTGACTAGCGAGATCGTGGTCCCGCTCGTCGTCTCGATCTTCTTGGGCTTCTTCTGAAGGAGCGCCTTTGGAAAGGTTAAGGACGGGTGATGTGGGTGGTTGGTGGTCATCGTGGGTGGAAGTGGGCGGCATAAGGATGGGTCCAGCAACGCTGCTGGGGGTTAAACCATGTCTCTGCTCCAAGGCTAGCTGGCGCTCACGCTCTACACGGTCTTCGTGCATCCTGTAGGTGAAGAAACACCCAACAAATCTTTATCATTAATATATAAACTTATTATGAGAGAGTAAAGGCTAAAAGGAAGAGTGAGGATAGGATAATGACCATGACATTCTTTCTTAGTGTTGTTAAGACATCAATAATATTCCAAACCTGTTTTTATATGTTAAATTGCAAAATAAAACCATAGAAAAATCATATATTATTCTTCACATCAGCTGACGTAATCGCATATCGATATGAAGATAAGCAAGATGAATATTCTAAGATGATGTTTTAAAGCAACTTCTAATATCTCAAAAAAAAAAAAAAAATCGTATACTATAAATCATATAATGAAGTTTGTGGAACTACATTAGCCTGGAGAATGTCCATAACATTTTTTTACAATAAACATTTTACTAACCAACAGGTACATGAACATTTTTGTTAATGAATGGAGAGTATTTAGGTATGAGAAAGAGAATATAAAGAATAAACCCTTTTCAGGGGATATCAAACAACAAAGTGGCCTTCAAGGACTGCATATAAAAACACCTGTTTTCACGGATATCATCAACAAAGATTGCATAAACAAAAGAGCCATTGGATAACATACCGTACATACCTGGCGAGAGCTTCAGGTGTAATATGAGGATGCTTCAAAGGTGAGGCTTCATTAGGGGACAAAGGGTGAGGTCCTCCTATAGGTGGACCACCAGGTAACCCTCCAGGTAATCCTCCAGGTATTAAGGGGGGATATCCTAACCCAGCCATGTGATGAGCCATATATTGCAGTGGGTTAAAATGGGGTGGAGCGTGATATCCATTGGCGAGAAGTGGAGATTTATCCATACGAGGTTCGCCTGAGTTAAAAAAGAAAAGAAAAGAAGAAAAATGATTAACTAAAAGATCCTTAACACGTCCTTTGAAAACTGAAATATAAAAAGTTGCATGTAATGGAGAATATATTTAATGGATTTTTTGTTAAGTATATTATTAGGCCTGAAATATAAAAAGAAAAACAAAGTTCCTAGTAGAAATTTACATGTAAATAAACACTTAGATATCAGATAGAAGAAAGACATATGATTTTTTTTTTTTTTTTAAATTTACATGCAAATAAATAATTTGATATATTTAAAATAGAAATATGGATATTGCTATTGAAAATTAACCTGTAAAACATGAAATAAGTAAATTAAAAAAGTAGTGCCAAAATTAAAGAGTATACAAAGAGTCTGAGGTTAGGCTGACTCGAGTAAGTTCATGTTTTTTGGCAGTTTAGCTGAAGGTACGTATCCTGAGGTTAGGTTGATATATGCAGTATACTTTTAACTTTTTATTTTTTAAGTAAGAGTTGAGGGACGGGCAAATTGCTCCAGTAGAAGCTATGGCTAATGTAGATACTGTTCCACCATTTTATTTATTTTACTGTTGACAGCAGTCTTTGATCTTTAAATGAAAGCAATGACTTCAAATAGACATGTTATCTCTTCTATGAATAACTAAAAGCAGATTTAAACAAATGCGAAACATACGTGATAAAAAAAACACACACACACAAAGTTGAATCTATGAAAAAAATAGAGAATAATAGAACTGAACAAATGTAAACATATGTAGTTAAACACCAAGTTAAATCTACAAAGAAAATAACATATTTTTTTTTTTTTTACAAAGCTCAGCGAAATAACACTTGGAAAAAGTGTATTTACACACACACTACACGCGCAGTTTTTACAAAAGGACGGCGCGTGTTTATGGTGCCATGCCATTTATATAGACGTAAAAATACAATTGGGAATAATAATAAAAATGGAGATTTTTTTTTATTATTATTATTGAAATTAATAGCGAGGTAGCAATTGCGATAGTGTGCTTACCAAATATTAAATTTCTTAATTGATATATGAGGCATGATATGTTGATATTATTATTATTATTATTATTATTATTATTATTATTATTATTATTATTATTATTATTATTATTATTATTATTATTATTAATATTATTAATATTAATATTAATATTAATATTATTATTATTATTATTATTATTGTTGTTGTTGTTGTTGTTGTTGTTGTTGTTGTTGTTGTTGTTGTTGTTGTTGTTGTTGTTGTTGTTGTTGTTGTTGTTGTTGTTGTTGTTGTTGTTGTTGTTGTTGTTGTTGTTGTTGTTGTTGTTGTTGTTGTTGTTGTTGTTCTTCTTCTTCTTCTTCTTCATTATTATTATTATTATTATTATTATTATTATTATTATTATTATTATTATTATTATTATTATTAATATTATTATTATTATTATTATTATTATTATTATTATTATTATTATTATTATTGTTATTATTATTATTAGTTTTATTATTATTATTATTATTATTATTATTATTATTATCATCACTATTATTATTATCATTATTATTATTATTATTATTATTATTATTATTATTATTATTATTATTATTATTATTCAGAGATGGAAAGTCAGTGACCACTTTCGCTTTCCACTGAAAGCATTTTCAGTATACCGATGTGGTCAGCTGTTGCAAGAGCCTTTTCCTATTGTTGTGCTTCGGGATGCTGCCTCACACAAGAGAACGCTTTGACTCCGCCCCTCCATCGTCTCCAGGTAAAAAACAAAAATTACCTCGAGTATTAGAGGATTATCTATAATTTGAGATCAGCCCCTTGGATGGACTGTGTCAGCAACCCTACTGCCCTGTGTCATCAGGTCAACTTCTATCTTCCCCGAAATCAAAAAGAGTCTTATCAAATATTATTATATATCCTAGAAGTGTCTTATTCCATTTCGCTATCTGTCTCAGATAGATAGATAGCTTCTATATCCTCTAAAAGGCACTTAGTGAAATAATTATAACTCCTTCTACCAGCCTTCTGTTAGTAGTTACATTAATCTAGCTTCTGACCATCGAATATATTCTGGTATCTGTAAATGAGTGTATGATGGTAGTTCAAACTAGTGCCCGATTCGTGGCAGGAGGAGCTTTAATTCATTCAGAGAATTCCATTAAAGGATCTACAAACTACAATCAGAGGATTTTTATATTAGGAACATACTAAATATGAAATGGGATTAGATATTACTAGAATAATTAATGGACAAAGTAAATGTAATGACTCCTAGTACATTATATAACCCTTAAAATTGTTAGGTTAAATGGAGTTAGGTTAGATTAAGTTCATGCGTAACTTAATAAGACCTAATTTAACTTAACCTAACTTAATATACGGGTTCATTTAATGTATTGGGAGTCGTTTGCTTTACTTGTTCCTAGTATGACTCCTTTAAATGGTGAGGATGATAGTGAGGGGGGGGGGAGGAAATGTGGAAGACGCAAATCAGTCCAAAGTCCATCCAAGGGGCGGAGCCAAGGCGTTCTTATCGTGAGAGGCAACAAATCCAATCGGAATAGTAAGAGGAGGGCGTTACAGTGGAAGACTACATCGCTATCTTGAAGATGTATTCAACGGAAAGCGAAAGGTTCGATCATTTGTAATTCACAAAGAATAGTTACTGCGAAGTCTTCTGGCCATTATTATTATTATTATTATTATTATTATTATTATTATTATTATTATTATTATTATTATTATTGTTATTATTATTATTATTATTATTATTATTATTATTATTATTATTATTATTATTATTATTATTATTATTATTATCATTGTTATTACCAGTAGTAATAATAAAGAAAAAGCAGAAGAAGAAGAAGAAGAAGAAGAAGAAGAAGAAGATGAAGAAAAAAGAAGAATTATTTTTCAAGGTCAAATGAAATATGAAATCAGCGTACAAGTGCCTTGTCTGAATGCAAGAGTAGGATTCTCTCTCTCTCTCTCTCTCTCTCTCTCTCTCTCTCTCTCTCTCTCTCTCTCTCTCTCTCTCTCTCTCTCTCTCTCTCTCTCTCTCTCTTTCTGTGAGTGCGTGTTTATATAAAATTTCAAATTATTAAATTATCAACTTCACGTAATACCAGCTTTAATACTAAATAATTTATTATAATTAATAATGTGAATTAAATTAAATGTATATTGGTAAAGTTATACAGGTTAGTCTAAATGTCTTTATGGCAATGAAGAGAGAGAGAGAGAGAGAGAGAGAGAGAGAGAGAGAGAGAGAGGAGAGAGAGAGAGAGAGAGAGAGGAAAAAAGTTATGGGAAGTAGAAGAAGAAGAAGAAGAAGAAGAAGAAGAAGAAGAAGATTATGGAACAAAAGACCAGGAAACCTTAAGAGACTGAAAAATACTCCGAATTATGCTAAAAAAAAAAAAAAATGGAAATAAAAATAAAAATAAAAACAATAAAAATTCAGAGAACGAAAAATCCATCAGAAACCGAAAATTATCCCTTCAGTATTACAACGTGCCAAGGAGAGTTATTAATTCTGCCTAATTAGAGTGGCTGCGCAGTACACTACGGTACAATTTATGTCCAATTTTAGGTCTGAATTTCTTGACCTTTGAAGGCTCAGAACTGGCAAGTATATATTAATAATAATAATAATAATAATAATAATAATAATAATAATAATAATAATAATAATAATAATAATAATAATTATGAAAATAATAATAATAATAATAATAATAATATCCCTATTATTATTATTATTTTATGATTCTACCTCCACACACAGTCCCTTGTTCATTTTCTTTTTCCACGAAGCTCAAAACATCGAAAAAGGCCACATGGAAAAAGACACTTGGAACCGGAGGACCAAAGGCCCAAATTCGTGTCTCCAATGATCGGCGATTAATTATTTCAACATGACGCACCGCAAAAGAAACACTATTAGTAACGATTGTTTACGACGCTTTCCCCATTTCCCCCTGCTCTTCGACTGGTTTCCAGAATGTATCGACTACCGGCGGCTTTTAGAGCCCCAGGCCATTGAACGATACTATGTGGAATGAGGGTTGTAAAGTCGATTTAAGGTGGCGTTTGCTCAAAGGCCATTTTCATCCCGGTCTTCCTATAATATATAACAATACTTATCATGTAGAGGATGGCTCGAAATGGGTGAACATTAATATGTTTAGTCACCTGCCTTACCTTAATCTGGAGGAGGGAGGGAAGAAGGGAGGGACTGGAGTGATGAAGGGAGGGACTGGAAGGAAGGAGGGAGAGAATAGGTTGATGAACGAGAGAGACGGGAGGGGGAAAAAAGATGAAAGAAACAGGCAACTTTTGTTCCCTTCTGATCTATTCAGAGAGAACCTGCTTGCATGTGAGGGCTGAGAATGTGATATCTTTTGTATGCTATTCTTTTGCAGCCTAAATTACTTTAATTTCCATATAATTAAAATATTTAAGCATTGCAACGCAAAAACCACATACCTAAACAGAAAACAAGATAATAGTAAATTATTAAAAAAAAAAAAAAAGATTCCAGATCTCACTATTCAGCAAAATTCTCCTTGGATAAAAGATCACCAACAAAGTACAGTCAGTAAACAAACGAGTAAAGCAATTCTAAAAAATATTCATAAAATATTTGAGGCCAAGAAAACTCCAACAAAACAACAAACACGATGTTAACTTAAGCAGAAAATAGAACAAAATGAATATTTCCAAAGCCACGCAATTGAGAAATGTAGGTGAAATGAAGTGAAAATCTTAACCCCCTTAAAAAAAAAAATAGATAATAAGAAACAGAAAACAATAAACACTTTCCAAAAAGCAGTATATCTCTAGCCACAATAAGTGTCTCATAAATTAAAGAATTAATTATAGACTTTGCATTTATCTCCATTGTTATTAACTGCTTCGCCTATTTGATTACGTTCCCAATTAATGTACTATTTAATGTTCCATTTTTACATCCGAATACGACAAACGCCTGAATTATGAGCCTATAAAACACCAAATGGAAAAACCAAAGACCATGGCAGAAAGAGAGAAAAAGAGAGAGAGAGAGAGAGAGAGAG
>JAXCGZ010000497.1:10000-35000 GCA_037179515.1 Halocaridina rubra | reverse complement strand
GATTTACAGTATTTTGAGAAATGTTTGATATGAATTTTAATGTAAGCCAAGATTTTATTTGATTCCAAGGGAGGTGGTGTGCACGCAGGCACGCCCTGAATTGCATGGAGTGGCTTTATTGTATTTCTATTAAACACTGTCAGAGATTATGAGTATCTCGTCTAACTTCCTCGTGTGTCCTTTACTTCAATGTTCCGGTTTTACGTCACGGACTCCCTTTTCTACCAAGGGCTAGGACGGTTGCCTACTTGCGATGGACTTGTTTTGGCAGATGTAATCGTTACCCTGTGTGCATGCCTTGCTAACCTCAGACCGTGACGGAGCGCGAAACCTCGACCTAACACCTCAGTATCCTTTAATTCAATGTTTACATTATATTCGACTGCGTCCGTGGAGCAGCGGTAACTAAGTGGTTGGGTGCACAAGAAGGGAAGCGACCAACTGAGGCTCGATCTCACCGTGGGTCTTTAGGAAGGTCATCCAGCCTTAATCCTTCAGCTCCAACATGAGGGGGTCCACCCCCATTCGAATGGGGTGCATTATTATATTATCTCCGTCAAAGGAATTACACGAGTTACAGAAGAGCTCTGGTGTACAGGATGGATTTCAGGTCTTTTGCAATTGCTAAGACTAATGACTATCTTGTCTACTTACCTCGAATGCTGAAAACATATTTTTTCTTTTCTCTTGTCTCTCTCTACCAATATATGTCGAACTCTAGCAGTAACTCTCATTTCATTATCTTAAAGGAAGTCTTTGACCTCTGTTTTTTTTGTTTTTTGTTCCATTCGCCTCATTCCACTGAGCTACAGTATCTTGCAGTCAACTTTATTTACATGCTTCAAGTCTTTGGAGCCTTTTCAATAGGTCAGTCTCCAGCTAAGCACGCTTGCATATTCATATCAACTTATCTGTTTTAAAATTGCTTATGGAATTTTCTTTTAATAAAATTGTACCTGGATTTATTTCACATCCCATGTCTCCTCAGCTACCTACTCCTGCCATCAATTTTCTTGAGCTGGTTAAATAATATCTTCCAAGATTTTTATTATTTGTGACCCTTTAGCTGAATATCATCTCATTCATATTCCTCTATTTGATTTAATATTTCTGAAGACATATTCTTAATCTGCCTTCCTCCAGCTATCATCTTTGCAATCACATTTCTTAAATTATTCCATAATTTTCTCTAAAGTTTTATGTATTCGCTTGACCTTCTCAATGCTTCCAATTGATTTCCGACTATTCCATAGGTCATCCTCCAATCACGATCCTTCTAAAGTCTATAATGTAGTTTGGGGTATATTTATACCCACCTCCAGAGCGCAGTATAACTGCATTTAAATTTCTTCTTCATCTCCAAACCATACCATCTCATAAGGCTTCATGAGTACACATGCGTAGATAAGCTAAGCAAGAAATCTATCTATTTTTTGGCACTGTCCATAATAACACACCTGAATCCTCATTGCTTAGTCTCCCAATCATGGCATCTCAGTAAGCTTAATAAGTACACCTGTGGAGAAGAATTCAAGCAAAAGAACTGGGACGCTTAGCTGTTCCATTGCTCTGGATCAAGGGATAAGTAATACCTTTAGTTTATTTGTAATATTCGAACTAAAGTGTCACCTCTTTCTTATAAACCTCTTACTCAACATATTAAAATTCGATTTCTCACTTAATTCTATTTCATATTGGAAAAAAAAAATATCCGAGATTCAGAGTTACCAATCAAAGTGTTCTATAAACTGATGCCAACATCATCAGTTGAAAACCAAAATTTCCCAAGCGAAAAGTAGCTGAAACAAGAAAAAAACCCTCTGCATATGAAATTTACATTTCGAGGCTACTTTTACGAGACACAGACAATCCGATACTCATAAAATGCAGCTATAAAATGAATTTTTTAACTAACAAACACAAGTGAATTCACCAATACCCAAATACGACACCACAAGCTACTGGTAACGAAGGAAAGATATCACATTAAATCAGTGGTTCCCAACCTTCTCTACCCTCCACACCTCAAGGAAATGTTTGATTTAAGTTGGCACCCCATACGAAAGCAATAACTCATTTGTATACGAAGAGGTCTAATTTCTGGCAGTGGTTTAGGGATGATTCGTGACTCATCACTCAAAGGACATGAAGTCACTTTGGCCAACCCCCTGAAATATCATCTCGGACTCATCACTCAAAGGACACGAAGTCACTCTTTGTCCCACCATATGAATTTCCATCTTGGACCCATGAATCGGTCTGGGACTCATCACTCTGAGGACATGAAGCAGTACTTAGTCTTATTCCTTGAAAATCTATTTCGGACTCATCACTCAAAGGACCCGAATGAACACTTTGTCTCACCCCTTGAAATTCCGTTTTGGACTCATCACTCAATCTCAGACTCATCACTCAAAGGTTCCGAATCTACACTTTGTCTCACCCCTAGAAATTTCATTTTGGACTCATCACTCCATCACGGATTCAGGACTCAAAAGACACGAAGACTCAGCTCATCCCCTGATAATCCACCCCGCATCCCAGTTTGGGAACCCCTGCATTAAATGATACTTTAAAAGCCTTTGTCGAAAAAAAAAAAAGTCTTTATGCCCAGATGGGGATAAAGTCAGCGAACGGCGAAAACGTCATAAAATCAGAAAAAGGACCGAGGAAGGGGAGGACAAAGGAAGAATATATTAAAGGAGGATTAGATAAGGAAAAAAAAATAGGAAAAAGGGGGAGGGATAAAGGCTTATATATTTCATATTTTATTTCATGTTCAGTGATTCGTGAATGGATTATAAAATAATGTTTTTTTTTAAAGACACTGGAATTATAAGTAAATAAGTAAAAACATAAGTAGATAAATAAAAAATATAAGTGAAGCATATGAATATTAATCTTTCTTTCTATATACATAAGCCATTTTCCCTTATAAGAGGAGTGGCTGAGATAAGGCATATAACTGAGACTCTTTGGGAGGAGAAAATACAAAGGAGGGGATTCCCAGCCCCCTTGCTCCGCCCCATTTAGTAGTCTCTTTCGACACGCAGGGGAACACTGAGGAAGTATTCTAGCCCCCCTCCCTCAGGGGGCGAATATTAATATGGAGACATAATTATAAGTCAATTATACATGTAGTATCAATAAATAAGTTGGGAAAGAAGGGTGAATATTTTTAATCTTTTTAATCTCTCTCTCTCTCTCTCTCTCTCTCTCTCTCTCTCTCTCTCTCTCTCTCTCTCTCTCTCTCTCTCTCTCTCTCTCTCTCTCTCTCCTCTATCTATCTATCTATCTATCTCTCTCTCTCTCTCTCTCTATCTCTCTCTCTCTCTCTCTCTCTCTCTATCTATCTATCTATCTATCTATCTATCTATCTATCTATCTATCTATCTATCTATCTATCTATCTATATATATATATATCTATTTATATCCTCAGCATCTTCATTTCCTTATGGATATAATAGTAAGCATTGAAAGGAAAATGACATAAATCTATCTGTCTGTCTGTCTCTCCAAAATCGAAAAAGAAACACCACTAAAATGAGATGCGAAATCTCATATTGTTTCTCATTTCACAGAAGTTGACGCTGTGGGAATGAATGTATGTTATATATGCGATGGTAAAAATATGCCGAGCCACGTAAAATATGAACCTATTCCGAGGGTTTGGGGGTTCTATGGCCCGTCGAGGGGTTCGAGAGGAGGTTCATGCATTTATTCAGCTTCATATTTCATTAAAGGCGGGGGAACCGGAGATAAACCCCACGGAAGGGGTTAGGTTCATTGAGGTTCGAGGGAAAGAAAATGGGAAATAAATCAACTTAAAGCTAATAAAAAATAAGACTTTTTTTTTAAGAGGAGTTATAGGGATGTTGTTAGCAGTAACAATGAAACTACTACTACTACTACTACTACTACTACTACTACTACTACTACTACTAATGCTAATAATAATAATAATAATAATAATAATAATAATAATAATAATAATAAAAATAATAATAATAATGATAACAATAATAATAATAATAATAATAATAATAATAATAATAGTAATAATAATAAAAATAATAATAATAATAATAATAATAATGATAATAATAATAATAATAATAATAATAATAATAATAATAATAATAATAATAATAATAATAATAATAATAATAATAATAAGCTTTTCAGGATCATTATTACTGCTTTTACAATTATTACTGTCCTTCTACTGTTACTACTACTAATACTGTTGCTACGATCAATACTACTCACTTGTATTATTATTATTATTATTATTATTATTATTATTATTATTATTATTATTATTTTTATTTTCTTTTTTATTATTGTTATTATTATTATTATTATTATTATTATTATTATTATTATTATTATTATTATTATTATTATTAGTATTATTATCATTATCATTATTATAATTATTATTATTATCACTGCTTTTATTATTATTATTATTATTATTATTATTATTATTTTTATTATTATTATTATTATTATTATTATTATTATTATTATTATTATTATTATTATTATTGCTTCTGAAGATAAAATTAATGAAATTCGAGTGGGGTGGACATAGAGCTGCAAGAGGGATTAAGGCTGGATGCCCTTTCTAACGCCCCCACGTCGGGATCGAACTTGCGAATGTCAGGCTTGTCACTTTCTAACTTTTGCAATATATATGTATATATATATATATATATATATATATATATATATATATATATATATATTTTTTTTTTTATTTATTTATTTATTTATTTTTTTTTTATGAGTGTGACACCGGGGACAGGCAGAAACTGCCCTCATCAATAAAGGTCCGGGCAAGAGAAAATTCCAAGGCAAGGGAAAAGAAAAAGGTTAAGGACAAGGCAGAGATGAGGTAATGTCACACTAAGGAAAAACGACAGACAGAAAAAAACAGTCAAAGTATAGAGGACCCAGATATATGGAGGACTAGGCTCTGAGATGAAGATAGATCTGCTCTTTGAAGGATGAAAGGTCATAAGAATCAGGAAAGATAGAAGGAGGAAGAGAGTTCCAGAGTCTGGAGGTAGATTGGAAGAAGCATTCGCTGCACCGACGAATCCGCGAGCTACAAATCTCCACACAGTACCTGTGAGATGAGGCCGCTTGGCGAGTGTTACGCAGCCTCGGCAGTGGAGGAGGGATGCAACTCGCCAACTCTTCAGAGCAGCGATGGAAGTAGTAGCGATAGAAAAGCAAATGGAAAGATACCTTATGGCGAAGAGAGAGAGAATCCAGGTAAGAAGTAAGAGAAGGATCATTAATGAGTCTGACTGCCTTAGATTCAACCCTATCAAGAAGATAAGTAAAGGAAGAAGCACCCCAGATGTGTGAGCAGTTTTCTAAGCAGGGACAGATAAGACCTTTGTAAATTTTAAGTAACTGCAAAGAGGAAAAGTAATGACGAAAACGAAACAAAACCCCCAATTTTTTGGATGAAGATTTAGAAATTTGGATTATGTGATTCCCCAAGACAAGTTAGAGGCTATATGGATTCCTAATATGTTGATAGCGTTAAGAGGGTAAATATCATTAGTTTCGAAGACAATAGGGTTATCAGCAGGAGAAGAAGATAAAGAGATAACCAGAAACTGTGCCTTGTAGGCATTGAATTTAACTAAATTTAGAGTGCCCCACTCAGATACTCTCTGCAAATCAGAGTTAAGAGTAGAAGAAAGAGTATTACGAGATTGATTACGAGTACCAGATGAAGGTTTTGAAGAAAAGGCAGAGGAAAAGTGAAGGGTAGAATAATCAGCAAAGGCATGAAGAAGAGAGGAAGATGGGGTTTGTAGAATATCATTGATAAAGAGAAGGAACAGAGTAGGTGAAAGAACAGAGCCCTGTGGAACACCACTGGTAACAAAGAAAGGGCTAGATGTCGCGCCATCAACAACTACAGATATAGAACAGTCAGTAAGAAAACTGGAAATCAGAGAACAGAAAGAAGGGGTAAAGCCATAGGCAGGGAGTTTGGCTAACAGAGCCTTGTGCCAGACTCTATCAAAAGCCTTAGAGATATCAAGGGTGATGACAAAGGATTCCCCATAGTTCCTCAGAGAAGATGACCATACATGAGTAAGATAGGACAGGAGATCACCAGTGGATCTTGCCTTGCGGAAGCCGTACTGGTGATCGGAGATAAGTGATTTAGATTCAAGAAATTTCGAGAAGTGAGAAGTAAGCAAAGTTTCAAAAACTTTAGCAATAGAGGAGGTTAGAGCAATAGGTTGGTAGTTAGAAGGAATAGAGCGGTCGTCACCCTTCTTAGGAACAGGTTGAACTACAGCATGCTTCCAACATGGAGGATAGATACTGGTTGATGAAATGAGGCGAAAAAGACGGCAAAGCACGGGAGCCAGTTCATCTGCAAACTCCTTAAGGAACCTTGCAGGGATACCATCGGGACCAGATGCCTTGTTCGTCTTTAGCGAGCGAAGAACCTTATGAACTTTGCGTGAAGAAAGGATAAGGGTAAGCATAGGGTTAGAGAGGGGTAAAGACTGAGGAAAAGGTGTGCTGGATTGTTAATAGAAGAGTTGGCAGAAAAATGAGAGCCAAAGAGAGTGGCTTTTTCAGTGGGAGAGCAAGCTATAGAACCATCAGAATGAATGAGAGGGGGAAGGCTTGAGTTACAGAAGTTTTTGTAGAGATTTTTGGCTAAGGACCAGAAGCATTTGTCAGTGGGAGAGGAGTTAAGGTCATCAAATTTCCTTCTTATAAAGGAAGCCTTAGACCTTCGAATCTGAGCAGCACAGCAATGCCTAGCTATAATAAAAGCAGAGCGAGTCAAATCGGAAGGAGAAGCTAGGTAAGATCAGTGAGCCTGATTCCTAGCCTGGATAACCAGGCTGTATATATATATATATATATATATATATATATATATATATATATATATATATATATATATATATATATATATATATATATATTAATAACACTGAACGATTAACATACAGTCTAAAATGATAGGAAAAGCCCATTCAATAAAACAACGAATATAAATATATATATATATATATATATATATATATATATATATATATATATATATATATATATATATATATATATATATATATATATATATATATATATATATATACATATATATACATATATATATATATATATATATATATATATATATATATATATATATATATATATATATATATATATATATATATATATATATATATATATATATATATATATATATATATATATATATATATATATATATATATATATATATATATATATATATATATATATATATATATATATATATATATATATATATATATATATATATATATATATATATATATATATATATATATATATATATAAAGTTCTTATTAATTTCTTGACCTAAACTGGCCACTTTCTCAAAGTACAATTGCAAGAGATACAGCTAGCAAAACAAAGAAAAAAAAAAAAAACGCCAAGGGTACATTTACATATCAATCTTAAATGCCCTTGGCGGTTTTTTTTGTCTCTTTCTTTCAATTGTTCTTCTGTTTTGCTAGCTGTATCACTTGCCATTGTACTTTGAGAAGGTGGCCAGCTTAGGTCACAAAATTAATAAGTACTTTATATATATATATATATATATATATATATATATATATATATATATATATATATATATATATATATATATATATATATAAATAAGAGAAACTCAAATCGCAAAGAAACTTCAGCAAAATGGACATAAAACAATAAGATAAAAATGGGAATATACACACACACATACACACACATATGCACACACACACACACACACACACACACACACACACATATATATATATATATATATATATATATATATATATATATATATATATATATATATATATATATATATATATATATATATATATATATATATATAGAGAGAGAGAGAGAGAGAGAGAGAGAGAGAGTTAAAGATTAGGTAAAAAAAAAAGTATATTTCAAAACGTTGGGCATTGCAAAGTTATCAAATATGATACAGTAAAAAAAAAAAATCTAAATCTATACAATATTTCTTTTATTTCTAAATGGCAACAAGGCCTTTGGATATATAAAAAAGATGGTTGATGAAGAGGTAATAGAATAGTATTTTTCAACATGGGCATAGAAAGGTTGTGCTCTATGGCCCAGTAACATAAAAGTCAAAATTTAAAGTATTCGGAAATGCTCTTGCTAAAGTTGACCAAGAAAATTTCAAAAAAAAAGTTAAATACATACAGTTGATGATATGGAGGTCAAAAATAAGTTTTCTGAGGTGCTTCGGTATGAGAAAATTACTATATGTAGTCCATCACCATAATAATAAAGTCAAAATCCAAAAGTAGAAAAGCGTTCTCGTAAAATTTAACCCAGTACCTTAAAATAGTCAAAATTTAATGTTGAAAAGCGCTCTCGTAAAATAATAAAAAAAAAGCTCAATAAAAAAAGCAACTTAAAATCAAGTATTTTCAGGATGTTGGACATTGCAAAGTTACTGTATGTGTGTAAAGAACACAAGTTAAAATCAAAATAAAACACTCGAAAAAAGCTCTTTTGAATAATGTTAACATAGGCATTTGAAACTAAAACAAATAATTAAAATACAGAGGTTGATATCCAGGCAAAAAACTAGTATTTTTCAGGATGGTGAAATTAGCAAAGTACTATATGTGGTTCAGTAATGCTAAGTCGATAACCAAAAATAGTCGAATAATGGGCTCTTGCAAATGGAAAACAAGAGGCTTCAGAAAAATTAAAAAAGTAAAACACAGGTGTTGATGACAAGGAGATAAACATCTAATATTCCTCAGGATGCTAGACACTAGGATAGAAAAATCTAGTATTCTTCAGGATGCTAGACTACTAATTTTACCACATTTGGTCCAATAACACAAAATAAAGTCAAAATAAAAAAAAAATCGAAAAAAAGGCACTTGCAAAAGTGACAACAAAGGACCTCTGGAGTTGTCGTCCGTATCTTTTCAGATCATGTTGCTGACATCGCTATGGGAGGGTGAGTTTGAGGGTAATATCTGAGACTCAATTGCGAATTCTCGTCTAGTACTCGCCATGTACCTTTTTTTTCTTAGCTTATTGGGTCATAAAGACCCTATGAGCCCTTGTGGCAGGTCCCTCAAAGAGCCCTTGGAAAGGGGACACACAAGAGGGGAAGCACGGTGGTGGAAAAGGACGGGAGAGGAGGGGAGAGTGGACTCTAAAGCTAGGACAGCCTAGGAAGACGAATCAGAAACGGGAGAGGGTGTTGGGTTCAAAAGCTGTTTAGGGAAGAAGAAAAAGACTTCAAAACCATTTTATTTTTTCTTCTCTTACGAAAAAGAACAATTTAGATGAAATTTGAGACGGTTTTTCATTTATACATAGAGAAATAAATAAGTAAAAAGCAGAAAAAGAGATGTAAATAAAATGAAACCGTACTATATACAAAAAAAAAAAAAATAGAAAATAAGTTCATAATAAAAATACATATAAAGTAAAATATTAAAAGTTATATAAAAAAATCAGGATGAGATGAATATCACACAATAGAACTGCATCCATAATAAGGGATCAATCCATGAGAAGGCACTCGATGTCATGTTCAGGTGCTTATTCTGATATTTAAGCAATATCCAGGTACCTAATTTGAGATTGAGGTTGAACTCAGTAATTAACAAAAAAACATTTTAAACTTAGGTATGGTAAGTTGGGGCTAGTCAGACTTATCCTAGCTTAACCTAACAATAAAGTTTGATCGCAAAAGATTCATCTGGAATCGAGGTTCAGTAGGCGCCAAGTCTGGGATACAGAAAGAATGAAAATAAAAACTAAAACATGAAAATAACAAGGAAAAAGGAGCGGATAATTAAAGAAAATATGGAAAAAATAGAGTAAAAATAAATAACAATTAAAATAGAAAATTAAGTAAAAATGGCTGAAAAAAAAAATATGATAGAAAAATTAAAAGATATGAATGAAAAAAATGAGATATCAGGAACGTAAGTTAACAATAGAAATGGTTAAAGCAAAAATAGTAACAAAAATGTGCCAAGCGTGAGACATAAAACATGAATTGAGCCTCTAAATTCAGGCACTCGTAAATAAAGGGGGGAGGGGAAAGGGAAGGCGTAGGAAGGGGAAGAAACTGAGTGGGAAGGGATAGAGAGTGAGTGGGAGGGGAAGAGAGGGAGTGGAAGGGGGAAAAGAGGAAGTGGGAGAAGAAAGGGTGAGACGAGCATGTGGGAGGGAAAGAGAGTGAGAGGGAGGGGAAAGGGAGTTGGTGGGAAGAATCAGGAGGGCATGGGAAGGAGATGGGAAGGAGAGGAAGGGGAAAGAGAGGGAGTGGGAGAGTGAATGGAAAAATGTTGGAGGAGGGGGAAATGATGATGTAGGAGAGAGACGGGGGAGGGGAAACAGTAACAGAGTGAAGAAGGGAGATGGAGATAGAGGATGTAGGAGGAGATAGAGGGGGAGGAAGTAGGAGGGTGTGGGAGGGAGGAAAAGGAGGAAGGATTGAGAAGTGGTAGGGAGACAGGGAGAGAAAACGGAGGAGGGAGTAAGAGGGAAAAAGAGGGAGAGAAAGTAGGAGTTCGTGGTCGGAAGAAGACTTAGAAATGGAGAAAAAGCAGGACCAGAGGGAGGAGAAAGAGAAGAGTGAGTAGGAAGCAGGATCAAGATAAGAAGGGTGAGAAGGAGGAGGAAAACAAGTCAAAAGGAAGAGGAGAAATGAAAAACCAAGACGAAAAAGGAGGAGGAGGAGAAGTATTAGATGAAAGCATCGCCAAGATGAGAAGAAGGAAGAAAAGATGTGAGAAGGAAGAAGGAAAAATAAAAAAGCAGGACAAGAAGGAAGAGAAGAAGTATTAGAAGGAAGGAGAGCATAGGAAAAAATAAGGAAAAAAGCAACATGAAATTAAATGAAAGGAAGCAGGAGAGACGAAAATAAGGAGATGGAAATCGAGGAAAGAAAAAGCAGGATAAAGAAAGGCAGGAGAAGGAGGACAAGGTATACAGGAGCAGGAGGTGGAGGAAAAGGAGAAGGCTAAGTAAGAAAAGATGCTAGAGTGGGAAGGAGCAAAAACTGGAGGAGGAGGAGGAGGAGGAGGAGGAAGAGAAAAAAAGGATGATAAGTAGGAGAAGAAGCAAGAGTTGCAAGAAGCAGGAGAGACGAGAACAAGCAGGGGGTAAAGCAGAATGAAATAGAAGTAGCAGGAGGAAGAGAAGGAAGAAAAAGGAGAAGCAGATAACGAAGTGCAGTGGAAAAGGACATAAAAAGGAAGGAAAAACAAGAAAAATATAAAATGTAGAAAATAAACGGAGGAAGAAAAGAAGAAGTAGCGGGAGGAGGAGGAGGAGGAGGAGGAGGAGGAGAAATAGGGAAGAAGAGAAGAGGCAAAGGATATTGAAGGGTAAAAAGATAGGGCGTAGAGGGAGAAGAGAAGAGGCAGAGGATAAAGAAGGGTAAAAAGATAAGGCGTAGAGGGAGAAGAGGAGAGGTAGAGGATAAAGAAGGGTAAAAAGATAAGGCTTAGAGGGAGAAGAGGAGAGGTAGAGGATATTGAAGGGTAAAAGAAGAAGACGTAGAAGATAACCAAGAGGAAAGAGGAAAAAAAAAGAAAAGTAACAAGGGGAAGAAGAAAAGACAAAGAAGACTAAAGGTATAACGAATTCAAACCTGTACACACACACACACACACACACACACACACACACACACACACACACACACACACACACACACACATATATATATATATATATATATATATATATATATATATATATATAGATAGATAGATAGATATATAGATAGATAGATAGACAGACAGACAGACAGACAGACAGATATATAGATAGATAGATATATAGATAGATAGGGAGAAGATAAAAAAAAAGAAGAATAAAGGTATACTGACTTCAAACCTGCATACACACACGCGCACACACACACACAAACAAACACACACACACACACACACACACACACACACCTATATATATATATATATATATACAGATAGATAGATAGATAGATAGATAGATAGATAGAAAGATAGATAGATAGAAAGATAGATAGATAGATTGATCGATAGATAGATATTTATATAGATAGATCGATAGATAGATAGATAGATAGACAGAGAGCATTCGGCAACAACAATCACTTCCTTCCTTCATTAAATATGTCCATTAGTCATACCAATTCATTGCTACCAGATCAGATATTACAAGATGAACATGACGAGATGGGAAAAATAGGAGGTTACTGAAAGGGGGAAAGGTGGGGCAGGGAGAAGTTGGGGATATAGGGGAAGGGGGAAATAGGGGTGGCTAATAGGGGGAAAAGAAGGTTACTGAAAGAAAGGGGAAGGTATGTGGAGGCAAAATGAGGTATAGGAATGGAGTGAAAATGAGGTGGAGTGGGGCAGACAAGAGATTGGTGAGAGGGAGAGAGACTTGGGCTTTATATGGGAGGGGGAAAATTGGGGCAGAATTGGGAGATGGGGTGAGTTGGGAAGGGTGCTCTAGGGTGAGGTGATGGGGGGGGGCAGGTTTCCGGAATAATTATTGTTAAGATCTTGGGGATTGTTGGTTCGCTAGGCCTTATTGAGTTGCTCGTTAGGTCATTATTGAGTCATTATTTACCTTTTATGAGCTGTGAGAGACTCGGGATTAATCACTATTGATCTTAACCTAATGTATGCCTTGGCCTCTAACCTGATCAAATGGACTATCTCCCTCCCCCCAACCTCTCTTGTCCTCATTCCCCTTCCTCCTCTACTTCCTACTAATCGTCCTCTCTGGGTCCCTTCTATATTTATTCGGCCTTTTTGATTACTATATGGATTATAAGATTAGATCCCAAATGAAGTTAAAATAGTTCCAAGCATTCAGGCACTCTCTCTCTCTCTCTCTCTCTCTCTCTCTCTCTCTCTCTCTCTCTCTCTCCTCTCTCTCTCTCTCTCTCTCTCTCTCTCTCTCTCTCTTCTTTTTCTCTCTTTCTTTATCTTTTTGTGTTTCATCTCTCATTCTCTTCTTATTTTTCTCTCTCTTCCTCTCTTATTTTTTTTAACTCCTTTATATTCTTCCATTCTCATTCTCAATCTCTCTCTTTTTCTCTTTCTTCATCTCACTCCCTTTAATACCTCTTTTCCTATCTTTCTCTTGCTTACTCTTTCTCTCTTTATCTCTGTCTTCCTTCCTCACTTTAACTTATTCTCTTACACTTTTTCTTTAATTCAAAATTTGAATTTATATCTATGAAATACAGCACTCAAGAGACGTCATTTTGAAATCCAAGAATCACATAGACGTAAAAAACAACTTATTCTCAACTTTTACAATGAAATAAGACACAGAGATAATTACTAAAAATGAATGAATTGATCAGTATATAAATAATGAAATAAACAGAATAAAATACAGTTCAGGAAGTGTATCTGATACTTACCAGGAAGGTGCCCATTATGGAAGCCTCCATTTTCCAGATGTCTTTTCTTGAGGTCGAATAGAGCGTCGGGGCTTGGCGCCATACTCATGAAATCCGAAGCTCTTTTGGGAGGTCGACCGGGCCTGGAGCTGGAGGTGAGCACAAAACAGTACACGATAAAACATAACCAAAGGGTTAGTAAGGAAAGTGGGAACCCGTTACAGAGGTGTGGCAGCCATAGCAAGGAAAAAACAAACTGTTTACATAGGTGTAGCACCATAGTAAGAAAATACGAAAACATGTTTAGGAGTTTGGCATTCATAGTAAGGAACCATAACAATGAAGAGAATACCCGTTATAGAGATGTAGCAATTATAGTAAGGATATTGAAATCCATTATAGAAGAGTAGAAATCACAGCCATGAAGAGAATACCTGTTATAGAAGTGTAGCAAGCATAGTAAGGAAAATGAAACTCGTTATAGAAGTGTAGCAAGCATAGTAAGGAAAATGAAACCCGTTATAGAAGTGTAGCAAGCATAGTAAGGAAAATGAAACCCGTTATTGAAGTGTAGCAAGCATAGTAAGGAAAATGAAACCCGTTATAGAAGTATAGCAAGCATAGTAAGGAAAATGAAACCCGTTATAGAAGTGTAGCAAGCATAGTAAGGAAAATGAAACCCGTTATAGAAGTGTAGCAAGCATAGTAAGGAAAATGAAACCCGTTATAGAAGTGTAGCAAGCATAGTAAGGAAAATGAAACCAGTTATAGAAGTGTAGCAAGCATAGTAAGGAAAATGAAACCCGTTATAGAAGTGTAGGAACTATAATAATGAAAAGAATACCCGATATAAGAGGGTAGCATTCATAGTATGGATATTGAAACCCTTTTTGGAACCAAAGCTGTGAAAAGAAAACCCATCATACAGGTGTTGCAATCATAGTAAGGAAAAGGATACCCGTTAAAGAGGTGTTAGGAAGCATAACAATGAAAAGAAAACTTGTTATAGAAGTGTAGTAACTACTGGAAGGAAAAGGAAACCCCATGAAAGAGGTGTAGCAGTCTAAGAAAGAAGGAAATCTGCTACACAGGTGTGGGAAAATAGTAAGGAAATTGGAGATATATTATATGGTAGCATTCATAGTAAGGAAAATGATAGGTCACTAAATACCTTGCAAGACTGATAAGAAGAGTGGAATTTATTTTTACAGAGGTGTAGTACTAATAGTGAGGAAAAGGGTATTACAAGAAAAGGGGGAAAACAGCAAAAAGGGAAAAGGCACAGGAAGACTGATTACGAAAAGAAAAGCAAATTCAAAGGTAAATATGAATAAAGAGATTAGTTAAAAGAACAAAAATACAAGAAAAAGCATGATAGATAGAGAGATAAACATATAGATATATAGAGAGATAGACAGAAAGAGAGAAAAACAGGTAATTGATAGTTCCAAAATCCCAAGACAGATAGTTAATATTATAATACTATTGTTAAAAATTGTCTTTTACTCATATACAACTCTACAATATAAATTGAATATCTATGTAATTTATGAACATGTAATTAAAACTATGTCACTTACAAAATTATTATTATATTATAATGCAGCAAATTACTTAGACCTACTTTAGTCTATATGTTATATAGTCACTCCTTCAGGTAGATATATATGCACATATATGCACACACATATTATATATATATATATATATATATATATATATATATATATATATATATATATATATATATATGTATGTGTGTGTGTGTGTATGTGTGTGTGTATGTGTGTGTGTATGTGTGTGTGTGTGTGTGTGTGTGTGTGTGTGTGTGTGTGTGTGTGTGTGTGTGTGTGTGTGTGTGTGTGTGTGTGCGATTCCAGACAAATATATTAAGCTTGTTATATGTCAAATTATTTATCGTTTAAAATGTAAACAAGAATAATATATATTATATATATATATATATATATATATATATATATATATATATATATATATATATATATATATATATATATATATATATATACAAACACACACACACACACACACACACACACACACACACACGCACACATATATATATATATATATATATATATATATATATATATATATATATATATATATATATATATATATATATATATATATATATATATATATATATATATATATATATATATAAAATAATGAATAAGGTCTTAAGTGTACATGTAATATATGATGATAATAATGGAACCTAAAAACCGATATGTAATTTACTTTAATGATTGATGCGGACATGATAAAATTTTCCTTAAAAACGTGTAGGTGCTGCAAATCGTTCCCATTGGCACCATATCGAAAAACTCGACCAGTTGAGGATTCTACTGAACAACTGACCCAACACATTTAATAACTATGTACTCATCGCAACTGTTGAGATTGACTCTACGCCCTCCCTCTCTCTCTCTCTCTCTCATTCCCATATAAATCTGGCGAAGAGCAAGTAGTACAAACACCCATGGATGCGAGTACAGACGAACAGACAGACAGACAGACACACACACACACACACACACACACACACACACACACACACACACACACACACACACACACACACACATATTTAAGGAGTCACTGGAGTCGGGGGAGATTCCAAGATGCTGGAAACCAGCAAATGTGATACCTATCTTCAAAAAGGGAAGGAGGGATACGGCTCTGAACTATAGACCAGTTTCCTTGACCAGCATAGTTTGCAAAGTTATGGAGAAACTACTAAGGAAACATATCTCTCTTCACTTGGAATCCTTCAACTTTTTGTCAGTGAGGCAACATGGCTTCAGAGAAGGTAGATCAACAGTAACAAACTTATTAGAATTTTATGATGAGGTAAGCCAAATCTTACAGGAAAGAGAGGGCTGGGCAGATTGCATATTCCTAGACTTCCAGAAAGCGTTTGACACTGTTCCACATGGGAGACTTATTAGGAAGCTGCAATCAATGGCTAGAATAGGTGGAAATGTCTTGGAATGGATAAAAACTTACTTAGAAGGAAGGGAACAGAGGGTTAGAGTAAGACACTCAGTGTCTGAATGGAGAAGAGTTAGTAGTGGAGTTCCACAGGGTTCAGTTTTAGGGCCACTTTTGTTCCTTGTATATGTAAATGACCTACCAGAGTCTGTAAATTCATTCATGAATATGTTTGCAGATAATGCAAAGATTGTGAAGAAAGTAAAAAACGAGAACAATGGTAGAGAACTTCAGGAGGATCTAAATAATCTGCATGAGTGGTCAGAAAAGTGGCTAATGAAATTCAATACCTCAAAATGTAAGGTAATGAGAATGGGTACAAGTGCAAGAAGGCCCAAGCTTGACTACTCAAGTGGCTGGAGTACAACTTCAAGAGACAGAAAATGAGAGAGATCTAGGAGTAAACATACTGGCAGATTTGTCTCCAGAAATACATATAAATGGCGTAGTAAGGGCAGCATATGCATTCTTATCAAATGTAAGGGTAGCCTTCAGGCACATGGACAAGGAAATGTTCAGAAATATTTATGTAACCTATGTGAGGCCAAAACTCGAATATACAGCCCCCTTTTGGAATCCGCACTTGAAAAAGCACATAGCTAAGCTTGAAAAAGTTCAAAGACATGCCACGAAACTGGTGCCAGAAATACGCAATCTCGGTTATGATGAGAGGCTGAGGGAATTAGACTTGCCATCACTCGAAGCTAGAAGAGTAAGGGGGGATATGGTGACAGTCTTTAAATTCCTTCATGGTTATGATAGAGTGGATAGGGATCGATATTTCGATATGGCTGGCTCTAGAACTAGAGGTCATAGTTTGAAGCTTCGTAAGAAAACTTGTTTGCAGGATGTAAGGAAATACTTTTTCAGTGTAAGAGTAGTTGATAATTGGAATTGGCTAAGCGAGGAGGTAGTTAATGCTATCTCAATCCATAGTTTTAAGGACAGGTACGATAAGTATCACTAAGTCTAAAATGGAACCGATCAGGAGACGGGAAGATACGAGCTTTGGGCTCTTTCCCGTAAACACAATTAGGTAATCACAATTAGGTAATCACATATATATATATATATATATATATATATATATATATATATATATATATATATATATATATATATATATATATATATATATATATATATAAGTAAGCACAAACTGTTAGCATACAGCAACAAATGGTAAGGAAGCCCATCAGTGAAATAACGCATATAAAATACAGCTATATATCGGGTCCTAACTGGACACCTTCTATGTATCTGAGAAGGGGTCCAGTTAGGACCTGAAATATAGAGCTATTTTCTATATGGCTTCCTTACTAACAATATATATATATATATATATATATATATATATATATATATATATATATATATATATATATATATATATATATATATAAACTCAATATTATTAATTTTGATCATATAAATAAATAAATATATAAATACATAAATAAATACATAGATAAATTTTGTAATGTTCCACATTTAATTTAATTCACTTTAATTAAAAATTGAAAAGGAAATATAAACGTTATCATTAATAATAATAACAATAATAATAATAATAATAATAATAATAATAATAATAATAATAATAATAATAATAATAATAATAATAATAATAGTGATAATAACAATAATAATAATGATAATGATAATAATAATAATAATAATAATAATAATAATAATAATAATAGTAATAATAATAATAATAATCATAACAATAATAGTAATAATAATAATGATAATAATTATAATAGTAATAGTAATAATAATAATAATTTTATTAATAACAATACCTCTTAAAACATTATGAAGATGCTAGGCGAAAAAATGAAAATAAAATAAAAAAAATAAAAATAAAAAAACGAAAAAAAATGGGAAGGAATAATAAGAGCAACATACTGATTATCAGAAGCAGGAGGCAACAGCAGGGCATTTTCAATCTGCTGGTGGTGCTGAGCAGCAGTAGCAGGAGCGCTAGTAGTAGTAGTAGTAGCAGGAGTAGTAGAAGTAGAAGAAGGGAGGAGGTCTGCTAATCTTGAAGAGACGAGCGATTCGGCTAGCAGTCTCTGTCTCCCGGAGATCAAGTACTGAACCTGCTGCTGCTGCTGATCTTCCCGAGGGCCTCTCCAGGTGGCATAGGGCACCAGCCTACAAGGAAGACACCGTCCCAACCTTACTTTTGGCACCTCAAGGAAGCAAGCAAAGAAGAAGAAAAGGAAAAGAGAAGGAAGACAGAGAATAGAGGAAGAAGGAGGAAGATGCAGCACCTCAAGGAAGCGTACAAGATAAAGGAAGACAACAAGGAGAAGAAGAAAAAAGAAGTACGACAGAAAGAAGGAGAAGATAAATAGAAGGTGGAAGAAATGAGACAGAAAGGCAAGATATGATGGCACCTCAGAGAAGCATGCGTGAAGAAGGAAGCAAGGGGATGGAAGAAGAAGGAAGTAAGGAAGGAACAACAAGGATGAGGAGGAAGAGGCAGGAAGGTTGAAGGCAGAATTGGCACCATAAATAAGCCAGCGAAAAGGGAGGAGGAGGAGGGCGAAGGAAGGGTTAGGAAGTCAGGATTTGGTAGTTCAAAGAAGAAAGCAAAGGATGTAATGAGAAAGATGAAAAAAGTAGGAAGAAGACACAGAAACAAGGTAGGAAGTCAGGACGAAGCTAGTTCAGAGAAGCAAGGATACAATGAGAAGGAAGTAGAAGGAAGGGAGGAAGAAGAAGGAGAAAGAATACAAGAAGTTAGGATTAGGCAATTTACAGAAACAAAGATGTAAAGAGAAGGAAGGAAAGGAAAGGTAGGAAGGAGCAAGAGAAGGAAAATTGGAAGTCTGGATTAGAAAACTCAAGGAAGCAAGAAAGGATGTAATGAGAAGGAAAGAGGAAAAAAAAAGAGAACGAAAGAAGAGGAAGGTAGGTAGGAAGTCAAAAGGAAATATCAAGGAAGAAAAGAAATTTGAGAGAGAGAGAGGAGAGAGAGAGAGAGAGAGAGGAGGAGAGAGAGAGAGAGAGAGAGAGAGAGAGAGAGAGAGAGAGAGAGAGAGAGAGGAGAGAGAGAGAGCTTAGTAATAGCAATGGTGATTCGACTAATTATAGAGTAAGCAATCCATGAGCCATGGTTGAAATGGCGTGGAGATGGAAAGGACCAGTTATGTTCCCTGTATTTGTGGAGGGGGTTGGGGGTGACAGAGGAAGTGCTGATGATAGGTATGGGAGAGGAAGGGGGAGGGGAAAGGAGGAAGGGGAAGAAGGAGGGGGTGAAGGAAATGCGGTAAACAAAAGAGAAGAGAGAGAGAGAGAGAGAGAGAGAGAGAGAGAGAGAGAGAGAGAGAGAGAGAGAGAGAGAGAGAGAGAGAGAGAGAGAGAGAGAGAGAGAGAGAGTATAAAATGATAAAATGGAGGTTTCAAATTTGCCAATAAAAGTATGTCTACAGAATGTGAGATTTTTCTAGTTGTCAAAGAAAAGTACATCCAGTGGCAATGAGATTCTCAAGCTTGTGAAAGTGAGGAAAAGTGATGATGGAAACTATGGAAAGATGAAAAGGGATTTTACAAATTAATTAAATGAGAGTGAGACGGACTTGAAAAAAAAATGAGAGTTTCGAAGTAAATAAGAAGGCGTAAAATAGGAGAATATGAGACTTCCAGGGTTATGAAGAGAGAAAAAGGATAGTGAAAAAAGGAACAGTCAGAGCTGTATGTATGAGCTAAATAGATATATAGAGAGAGATAGATAGATATATAGATAGATAGATAGAGAAAGAAAGAAAAAAGACATCAAGATAAAATCGACCAATCAGAGACAGATGGCTGAATTGTAGATATAGATAAAGAAAAACATAATAGAAAGAGCATGTTTGCAATATATATATATATATATATATATATATATATATATATATATATATATATATATATATATATATATATATGTGAGGGAAAGTAATTCACCAATTAAAAAAAAATGTGTATTCCAAGTTTCTCTATTTACAATAATTAGGTAAACTCAATTTATCCTTTTCATTTATAAATTGCAAGAAGTTCAGCTTAGAGTATATATATATAAGCCTATTTAAAAAAATACTTTTTTTTTTTACTATTTGTTTTATATATATTTCAAATTCCTTAAAATTATTAAAAATAATTCCAATTAGGATTAATAACCCTCAAGAAAATGTTTGCATTTTCAATATGAATAATCAATGTCTTTCAATAACAAAATTAGTGTAAGCTTTTTTAAAAACAAAATTTAAATATATTCATTTAAAAAAAACCTCAATATTTTCATCACATATAAAAAATTTAAAAATAAAAATAAGAAAGAAGATGGAAGTTCCATTAAACAGCAAGAAAGAGAATGAATAAAGACTATATGAAAAGAAAATAAACAAAATGTAATAAATAAAACTTAAGATAGCTCACTGTAAATTATACAAGAATGGAAAAACTAACTTTAAAAAAAATTCTAGTTGCAAAGTCGACGCGGAAAGGAATAAATGATTTCATAAACTTTAAGTCACAAAGGAAGCGAGATGGAGATAACATATATTGGTAACTTCAAATTACAAACTAGACCAGAAGAAAAATAACTTCATTCCATATCTTAAATTCGCAAAGGCAACAAATGAATACTAAATTGTTTCGAAATCTTCTTGTTTCAAAGCTGTTAATGAATGGACTAACAAGAGCGTCAAGCCGCTTATCTGTTGACAAGGAATAATCTATTACGAAATCTTCAGGTCTCAAAATCTTCAAGAAAAGACCAACTTACTTTAGAAGCTTCAAATCGCGGAATTGTCAAAAAGGAATAATTTACTTCGAAATCTTCAGGTCTCAAAATCTTCAAGAAAAAACCAACTTAAAACTCAAAGTAACTTACTTCGAAACCTTCAAATAAAGGACAACTTAATTTACGAGCTTCAAGTCGAGAAACTGTTAAAATCACTTACTTCAGTATCTTCAGGTCTCAAAGCCTTCAAGAGAAGACCAACTATACATTACGAGCTTCAAGTCACTAAACCATCAAAATATATTACTTCGAAATTTTCAGGTGTCAAACTTTCAACAAAAGACCAACTTACTTTCTGAGCTTCAAGTCACGAAAATCAAAATAACTTACTTCGAAACCTTCAGGTCTCAAATCCGTCAAGTAAAGGACAACTTACATTACGAACTTCAAGTCGCGAACCTGTATACATAACTTACTTCGATAACTTCAGGTCTTAAAACTTTCAAGAAAAGACCAACTTAGTCTAAGAGCTTCGAGTCGCAAAACTGCTAAAAGAAATGATGGTGCCACTTGAGCGTGCAGCCTACCTCACTATCTATGGTCTGTTGCACCCTAACCTAACCTAACCTAACAAGGTTAGATTAGTTTTGTTAGGTCAGTACCCTAACCTGACCAAACCAAATTAATCTCACCTAACCAGGTTAGGTTAAGATAGGGTGCAACAGACTGCAGACACGCTAAAGTAGCACCGAAATACCTTAATTCGAAACCTCCTGGTCTCAGAGTCTTTAAGACAAGACAAAGTTAATTTGAACTTCAAGTCGCAAAGGATGTCAAAAAGGAATAATCTACTTCAAAATCTTCTAGTCTCAAAGCCTTTAAGAAAGCATTAACTTAATTCATGGGCTTTCAAGTCACAAAGCTGTCAAAAAGGAATAACTTATTTCGAAATATCTAGTCTCAAAGATTTTAAGAAAATTCTAACTTTCTAGCTTAACGTCAAAGCTGTATAAAAAGAATATAATAGCTTCAGAGCATGTATAGCCCAGACATAAAAAAAAAAAACTCCTTCTGTATAGTCCCGAACATCAAATGATAAAGACTTGTGGAGCTAACTTCTGAATAGCCCAAAAATACTAAATGATATAGACCAGAGAAGGTAACTCTTCTCTAAAAGTAAAAAAGAAATGAGAATTAGCCTGGCGTGTTCTCAGACAATTCTCTTACAATAGGAGAAAAGAATAAGAAGACACGCAATCGGCAGTGATAGCTAAACGGTTACACGTCTTAATAGGTAGGGAGAGTGGCCACCGCGTCAGGACAAGACCAAAAAAAGTAAGAAGAAGAAAGAGAAACAATCATAATGAATGGCCAAGGAAATGATAATAATAGTCGAGGAGCTCTAGGTATAAAAGCCAATGTGGGACTGGCCTCTCTCTTGTAATTATACGGATAGCTTAAAACTCCTTTAAACTCTTTGGGATGGAAAAAAAAAAATGGGGGGAGGAGGGTAGGTTCTCGACCAGAGGTACGCTTGAGGTACCCGCGAACCAACAACTACTATTAAGCCAGTGAGTGGCTCCCTTTATCTGAACACAAAAGAAGTGAGAAGAGCAATTCATTAAGTGGGTAGTCACTTTAGGGGTATGGACCACTTGCCTCACCACTTTAATTATACCATATCAACAGCTAACCATAAGTTATAAGCGACACATATTTTGGCACAAATACAGATAGATACATACAGACATCCTGATGGGGGAGATCACAAGGCCGCCAGGTGGGATATAAAGGGTAGGTTGGCTAAAAGGAACAGATTACTACTGGAAATTGATTTATGGATTTACAGATGATAACGAGAAAAGGATCTCTCTCTCTCTCTCTCTCTCTCTCTCTCTCTCTCTCTCTCTCTCTCTCTCTCTCTCTCTCTCTCTCTCTCTCTCTCTCTCATCTTACGGACATATTTCTAATATGTATTTATTTTCCTCTTTTAATCTGCAATATTAAATGATAATAATAATAATAATAATAATAATAATAATAATAATAATAATAATAATAATAATAATAATAAAATTAAAATTTCTTTCTAGAATGCACACAGTAAGGAATATTATACAAAAGAATAAAAAAATGAAAACTAAAAGAATAATGTGACGGCAAAGGGAACCGCAGTAGCGCAGTGGTTAGAGTACGTTATTCGCTAAGTGACAAACCTGTTTTCGAGCCCTCAGTGGGGCGCTAAGAAGGGCATTCAGCCTTCATTCCCCAAATCCACCCTGTTTTTGTCCATCCCCATTCGAATAGTGTTAAAAAAAAAAAGGCAGAATAAAGTCACAGTGTAGTAAAAGAATAAGAAGAAACAGCTTTATGGGTATATAAAAAATGAAATTTGTCGATATAAGTATGTAACGATATAGAATATGCTTTAATCAGTACCTGGAGCTAGTAAATACAATAAATAACTTCTTAAATTGTTAGGTTAGGTTAGGTAAGATTAGGTCATGTTAGGTTAAATCCCTAAGCTAACCTATATCAAGCTAACCTAACCTAACATAACCTAATCCCAAATTGAACAGGGCTATTTCATGTACTGGGAGTTGTTATCTTTACTTCATCCCAATTATTTGACAAAGACAACAAATGATACTGATCACCTGACATGTATTGTACATGTATTGTACATGTATTGTACATGTATTTATTGGACGAAGAAATAATAACAAAAAATCATTCTCAAAATGCTGCTTGCTTAATATTTCATATCCTGAATGCAATAATGATACAAGAGTTCTTTGAAGCCCAAGAAATAATTCAACTGCTCAGGCTAATTAATAAACACCTATATTCAAAAAGCAAATTTATAAAATCATCACAGAAACAGACTAAATAAATACACAAATGTGTGTTAAGGATAAACTAACATGGAAATAGATGTATGCAAGGTAGTTTTTAAATTAAACTGGCAGTATGTAATCAATATATACACCTCTACCGAAAATGCAAATGGATTTCTTGAACTGTTTATACAAACTACTTTCACTACTCTTTACAACAGTAACAACCTTTTTAGTCCACTCTAATGGGCATACAATAGCATTTCATCCTTTACAAGGGCGTAATACAGGACTATGGTAGCTAAAGAATGGCCAAACTCTAGACAAGCGTAGCGAACGAGTCGGCAACGCGTATTGAATAACCCTTCCAACAGCTTTATACTTTTTTCTTCTCCAATTTCTGTTGCTGATAACTTATGCGCAGGACCTTTAGCATACTAAAGGTCTGTTTCTATCTTCAGTAGAAGGTATTTATAGATGTGGAGAGCTATTTACCAAAGGCTTGCTCAGAGAACTCTCCACCACTGGTTTATTTACTTATGTTGCTGGGTAGAGTCAGATTATCTAAGTATTTCATTGGTACATATATCAGCCTTCAGAATGTTTTTCAGTAATAAGCGCCTTCAAGACATCAGTAGCTCTAGCTATCTGCGTACCAAAGTGTTCAACCTAATTTCACGTCTAGACAAACTCAGATAATGAACAGAGTATCTGTGGTGCTGCTTCAAAAGCTTCCTGGAGGTTCTTCAGTAACAAGAGCCTTTTATATTATGCGGAGTACTGTCTGTAACAGAGTTCTTGAGTACTTTTGTAGCTAATATATATCCTTACCTAAGAGGTACACATATATGACCTCCCTGTATATATTTCTAGAGTTACCTCTTACTTAAAACCCTGTTGCACACCAACAGCCACCCTCATCCTC
>JAXCGZ010000496.1:60000-62760 GCA_037179515.1 Halocaridina rubra | reverse complement strand
CTCTCTCTCTCTCTCTCTCTCTCTCTCTCTCTCTCTCTCTCGCATCCCTTGACCTTTCCTAGTTTAAATTACTGGCTGAAAGTTGCAAGTTGCCGCAGTCTTTCCCTTCCACGATGGGCTACACCATGAAAGATTTATATCCTGACAGACCCAATCTCTCCTTGATCGCTGTCTGACTACTGACTGACAAGACAGCTCGTCAGAATGTAAATCCATTTATCTGTCTGCTAGCAAGACTGACTGACTGAATGCATAGTAATTAACTGACACAAAATCCTTGTAATTCTGACTTACTTCTACCTAGTGGAGCATCTGCAGTCTGTCCATGTGACTGACTGAATTTTATTATTAATTACTTGCTATGATATTTAAAATTAATTGCAAATTCTATTAGTATGTTATTTATACATAACCACATAGATTGTAATGTTATCAACTGCAATATGACTGGGAGTGCCCATGTGCACATGTCCCCATGTACAGTTATCTGAATAAAAAAAAAAAGTACTAAATTCTTCGGTTTCTCAGTTAATAAGCAAAATAGACAAAGTTTGGTAGTAAGCTGTATAAGTTTTTAATTAACTGAATCTGCTAATAATAATAATAATGATATTGATTATAATTATGATAAGGATGAAGACACAGCCGCTTCTAAAGATAACAGGAGAGAAGAAACATTATTTTTTTTAATTCACTGATAAGACCATTTACGACAGTGAGAATGACATCATCAACACATCAGACTTAAGTGACGATTATATAATGATTAAGACTAAACAGACCTCCTTGTCTTCAGCTTAAGACTGATAATATCTCGAGATCAGAATAAGATAAGAATCAAGAGGACGACAGAAAAGAAGATTGTTCTTAACACAAACTTAAAATCTGTTCAATGATAAACATAACTCTTAAACACTACGTTAACGAGTAACTAGGTCAAAATGGGTTTATTTTTCAAGGTGATGAGTTAGGTAAGGTTAGGTTATGCTAAAAAAACAAAACAAGTCATACCTAATCCATCATGTCTTAGATTCATATTTGTAATGTATACTGTTTGTGAGAGATCTCAAGATATATTCTAATTCTGGAGGGCATAATTTTCCCTTTGGTGTGAAAAAATAAATCCCACACACACACACACACACACTAACATTTACACATATTATCAAGATAGTAATGAAATAAGCCAAAGACTGACTACATAAATACTCTTTAAGAAAATAAACGAATAATAATAATAACCATAATTACAATAATTACATAACAAAATTGAAAAATGCTGTACACAAATTCGTATTTAGTGTTAAACGTTGTAATACTCTGGACTGGATAACATATATATATATATATATATATATATATATATATATATATATATATATATATATATATATATATATATATATATATATATATATACTAAGCTCTTAGATTTCGGTCAAGAGACCAATTCTATCATCTACTTCTATTAACCTTTGGCATACAACCAACAATTACCAAGAAACAATCGATGCTCAATCTTACCTTGCAACTCAGTCGAAAATCAATGACCGTGGAGGCAGAGAGGGTATTAGCAACCAGTGTGATCACTCCTCAGGGAATTATTATAATAATCGGAACACTCATAAACGTATCCAAGTCATGATCACAAACGACCACTGCAATTGAGGTCATAAGCAAGTGCTTCACCAAGTCTTATTTCAGACTACTCAATCCGATAAAGTAGCGAGAGCAAGAACCGTCAAGGAGTTATCGGTATGCCACACCCCCTTTCCCCTGCTCGATTAGCCCCTTCGATAATAGCTTTATAGCGATCAACACAACTGTTAAAGAGGGGGGGGGGGATTTGGGAAGATGAGCATATAACGAGATTAATAATGGCACTCAGTGTCAAAGGCATCGAACAACGTTTCAGGTCTTCACGAGAGGGTGAAGGCTTCAGTTGTCTTCAGTACTTGCCTTCAGCCTAGAATGAAAAGAACCTCTTTCCCTCTTAACAAACACGCTCACACTCTCCCACTCATTCTCTCTCACTCTGGGAATATCATCTTTAATGTTGGTCCTGCATTACTCTGGCACTGGCTTTTACTATTTCATAAGGAAAACAATTATCATTTAGGCTAACGAGGGACGGGCCATTAGAAGACTATTTTGTAAATGGTTTTAGCTAACTCTTGATTGCCCCAAAGCATGGGAGAGGGGATGCCATCATCTCTAACCACTGAAGAAACCTCGACAATGATAAAAAAAGAGGGAGGGGGAAGGTTTCCAGCCTCCGTCTGTATGCATCCTTCCCTTCTCCCAACATCAACCTACCTCCCCTACCCCTCCACTTCGCGATGACTCATCCTTTGGTTGTGACGTCAAAAGCTCTCTAGGAAGCGTGCCTCGGGTCTAAAAGCATAAGGTTGCGCAGAGAATCCAGTTCTGATATGATATCTATTTTCCCTTATCTGACCCTCTTTTTATATAACCATTTCTAAGTTCGTTATTCATGAAGTGGCATCTTAAAAAGATACAAAAGTCTAAATTATCACATTTATTTATGTAATCGTTATGAAAGGCCCGAAATAATCTCAAAACAATATGCGCAATTCAAGTGGCACTCTCCTTCCGCGGTGCCAAAAGTACGACGGAAGAGAGCCAAGGCGAAAACCCACCTCAACGCCACAACTGGAATGTTAAAATATCCAGCTTCACGAATAATACGAAAGTGGCAGAAACCGGAACTGCGATTTTTCGGCCTTAAATGAGTGATTT
>JAXCGZ010000496.1:0-57500 GCA_037179515.1 Halocaridina rubra | reverse complement strand
GAAGCCTATCAGTGAAACAACACAGAAAATAACGCTATATTTCGGGTCCTAACTGGATCACTTCTCAAGCACAAGTGGATTCATTATGGACACCAATAAGTACGCACAAACTGTTAGCATACAGCACTAAATGGTAAGGAAGCCCATCAGTACAACAAAACAGAAAATAACGCTATATTTGAGAAGGGGACCAGCTAGGACCCGAAATATAGCGTTATTTTTTTTGTGTTGTTTCACTGATGGGCTTCCTCACTATTTAGTGCTGTATGCTAACAGTTTGTGCTTATATATATATATATATATATATATATATATATATATATATATATATATATATATATATATATATATATATATATATATATATATATATATATATATATATATATAAGTAAGCACAAACTGTTAGCATACAGCACTACATGGCAAGGAAGCCCATCAGTGAAATAATATATATATATATATATATATATATATATATATATATATATATATAGTGTGTGTGTGTGTGTGTGTGTGTGTGTGTGTGTGTGTGTGTGTGTGTGCAGATATACCTATATAGAGACTTACATATATATATACACACATAGACCCATCCATACATACATACATACGTACGTACGTACATACATACATACATAAACACATACATACATGCATAATTACATATTGTGCATATATATATATATATATATATATATATATATATATATATATATATATATATATATAGATAGATAGATAGATAGATAGATAGATAGAATTGTATTTTCCAACTGACAAATTTTTTTTTAAATATATATCTAGCTGTCCACAGTGCCTAAATGCCGTGAAAAACTAATTAAAACATTCCATGGTTGAATTTCACCTGGCCTAAACAATGTGCACCTGTCATTTCAAATCAAAACAAAGCAATAAAATACCAGAAAATAAAAACAAACAAATATTACACAATAATCAGGAAAAACAAATATTCTCTTCTGGCCGTGTGTTGCCCGGGAGAGTTATCTCGCCTGACATAGTGTTAGCCACGTAGCTTTGCATGTCAAGGTTAACACCCTTATAAAAAAGGGCAACACAACCACATCATCACAATATGATAAGTTATATCCCTCCTGCAGGGAGACCAAAAATTTAATAAAATAACTAAGGTAAAAGGGTTTTCATATTACCTTACTCGTCAAAGCTCTGACATATCCTATATGACGACAGGAAAATGAATGGAAGAGTGACTGTGAAGGTATAACTAATAATTCCCCTGGCTTCAATAATAATAATAATAATAATAATAATAATAATAATTGTTCCGGTTTTACGTCACGGACTCCATTTTCTACCAAGGGCTAGGACGGTTGACTTCTTGCGAAGGACTTGTTTTGGCAGATGTAATCGTTACCCTGAGGGCATGCCCTTGCTAACCTCAGACCGTAACGGGGCGCGAACCCTCGACTTGACGCCTCAGAGTCGCGGACGCTACCGTTTGAGCCACGGTGACTACTACTACTACTACTACTAATAATAATAATAATAACAAAAATAATAATAATAATAATAATAATGCAACAAGATGAACTATCAGACGATCGTTTATCTTGCATGTTGACCTGGGTGTTCAGAATTTCCAAACAGAAGCGTGACCCCTTGCATGCAAATCCAGCATTTTTTAGTCAGGTCCTGACACGCTTAGATGCGGTTTCCGATAGACTCGTTCAACATGCGTTGAAACAGCGCTACCAAGCATGAGAAAAGTTCCTCAGGTTTAGGGAATAACCGGTTGATGGGAATTTGTAATTCTTAACAATATAAAATTCCCTATTTGTTATAAAATGCAATCTAAAAGTCATTTTATAATTAGTGTTTATGTTAGTAAGGCAGTTAATAAATAACTTGTTCACGCACATAATAACATATACTTACACAATGGCCAAAACCTCCCTTGTAAGGGGGTGGCAGAGTTTTTGAGCGCGCGCGCACACACACACAAACACACGCACGAGCGCGCGCGCACACACACTAACACACAAGCACACGCGCGCGCACACACACGCACACACCTTCACCACGTACATAAGAAAAAACAAATGTATGAAAATAGAGAATTTATATTAAAGTTTGGAGGGAATTTTTCTCCTGGTTTCAAGGAACTTTTATACCGATCTAACTAGCAACACTGCGTGTGAATGAGAATCCCGTGACTAGATTATATTCCAGGAGATTCTGAAAACCACAGTCAGTTCACGATAAATTGTTCCAATTTTTCGACCAAGAAAATATTTTAGTTTATATTCCAGTATTCAGTTCAAAAGAAGCCTGAACTTACAGAAATATCAGACAGGTCTCATATGTGAAAATCAAGAGATAGCAGTTCGAAAACTTTTTAAGTAAATAGATTGATAGATAGATAGATAATAGATAGAGATAGATAGATAAATAGATAGAACGGTTTTACGTCACGGACTCCTTTAGTGTCTTAAAAATATTTCAATTATTCTGGTTCAGGGTCTACCTATATACGACCAATTTTCTAAAGGTCACATATATAATTCTATTGAGAGAGAGAGAGAGAGAGAGAGAGAGAGAGAGAGAGAGAGAGAGAGAGAGAGAGAGAGAGAGAGAGAGAGAGAGAGAGAGCGAGGAGAGAGAGAGAGAGAGAGAGAGAGAGAGAGAGAGAGAGAGAGAGAGAGAGAGAGAGAGAGAGAGAGAGCTTTGCTGAAAACTAAATATTTACAAAATCCATACAAGCCACAGGACAGTATTTCTCTGTAAATTCTTGTACGATGTCCTTCATTAATTAAAAAAGAAGAAGAAAAATTGCGATGAGTCTGAAATTTAATCAAAATAAAAATAAAAAAACCACAAATCTGTATATTTTGTACAGTGACCGAATACATCATTAAATGAAAAAGAAAAATCTCTTTGTCATTAAATCTGTACCTCATCTTCAAGAAAACAATTTCTGTTAATTATAATGTTCACCAAGACGTTGGTATAATTGAAGTTAATAATAGTAATAATAATAATAATAAAATAATAATAATAATATAATAATAATGGATTTCCAATGTTCAATCGACCTATTCTATCTTCAAGACACGATTAATTTTTATTTAAATGTTCATTCGGGCTGTTTTCCATCATCAAGAAACTAATAACCGTTGGTTTTAACGGATGAGAACGCAAGTGACTTGAATAGTAACGGTTGAAAAGACAATCAAATATTTGAATATAAAATTTCTAATTTCTACAGACATTGTTATCTTTGCATTTAAGTTTTATATATTTTTTTCATTTAAAGGCACAAATTATGGGAAAATACTTTTCTCAGTTGCATGTATGAATGCGTGTGCATATATGCGTGTACATGTATATGTGTATTCAGATTATGAATATTGCAAATTCAATTTGAGTGAAATTAAAAATCAAACAGGCCAGCAAATATGTGTCCGTGCAAGTATGTAGTGTATACATATCTATCCCTGTTACATTACAGTAGGTTGGAAAATACTGTAAAATATATATTAACTGGAGAGCCTGTATACAGATCGAAATTAATTCTCAGAGTTATTCATAAATAAAGAAATAAAGAAATAACTACAATAATTAAGTAATTATTTAATACAGAGGCATAATAGAGGAAGAGCAGAAGAGAAGGGGAGATAGAATAGGGGAGGGGGAGAAAGAATGGGGGAGGGGGGAGGATGGAAAGAAGAAAGGTGTTATCACCTTTAATAACGGTAAAACTATACAAACAAGGGTTAAAAAATCATCAGAGCGCGATGGCTACTTCCAGAAGGCCAATTTCTGTTGCTCACTAATTTTGCTCCGCAGCACTCTGTATTAGTAAATTTAATGCACCATTTTATATGACACAATTGTAGTCTCCGTGGCAAAATGGTAGCGTCCGCGACTCTCAGTCGGCAGGTCGAGGGTTCGCACCCCGTCACGGCCTGAGGTTAGTAAGGGCATGCACTCTGGGTAACGATTACATCTGCCAAAACAGGTCCTTCGCAAGAAGGCAACCGTCCTAGCCCTTGGTAAAAAAGTGAGTTCGTGACGTAAAACCGAATCCATTTATATATCACATTAGTCTCTGCTCGAATACATCTTGGAGTCGGGGGATTAATGCCGGATGCTCTCTCACACTGGGATCAAACCCGCTATAGTTGCGTACCTACTTGCGTGTTCCATCAGTAAGCAACAACGGCCCCGTTACATTAGTAAATATATTACTGGAATGGTCGTTTTGCATATTTTGAGTTTACTTTGAATAACCTCAGTAAATAATCACTCAGCGACTTGATTGAAGTATAACCTCCATACAACTACTACTACTATTAATACTGCTGCAGCTGCTACTATACTACTAATGCTGCTAATCATATCAGCAACCTATTTGGAATGACGAGGTGGTTCTTCCAATATATTTTTTTTTTGCAGTAGTAGCAGTAGTAATATTAGTAGTAGTTGCATATTGCTAGCAATCATTAAATGCTTCTTAAATAAGTAGTTAAGCTTACTTAAAGTAGAAACAAATATATATTTTTTGCTCTCTCTCTCTCTCTCTCTCTACCCATCTATCTTTCTTCTTAGCAATGCCTTCGTATTCAATAATCTACTGAGTTGACACATTTTATGAATTGCAAGATAACTATTATTGCATCCATCCCCTCCAACTAGCCTTTTTAGCCCAGACTGAAACACTAACGCAAGTCTACTAGAATGAGGGAACACGTTGAGACTAGCCACAAGTAAGATCAAATACGAAGAAAATATAATCATAGTATTAAAGATATAGCTATTAAATGCAGATATATAAATATACAGAAATGTGTAAAATATATATGAGGTAAGTCTGTCTGTCTTTGTGTATGTATGTTTGTAAGTTGAAACGTGAGCCAAAAAATGCTTCATGTCATTTAAATGGGGATGCAATCAAGTTCTCTTGAAACGGCGCGAATTAGGGGAACTAAGCCACGCCCACATTGAGAAATTCGATGGAAATTGAGATGTAAGTCTTTCATCCACATTTTTTTACCCTCCAGGGCAATTTTCTCTCACGAAAAACGTTGATAAAAAAAATCCTTCCCTCTCTCTCTCTCTCTGAAATTACCTATAAATTTCAAAAGTTTATAATTATCATTATGTAACTTTTCTACTCACACATACATATGAGCAAATGATCCCACATGTACACAAAGATATGTACACGATTCCACAAATAGTAAAAATAGGAAAGATTAGACCGTGAGCTACGAGTAATACGGTCTTCCGCGTGAGAAAACTAGAGGTACTGTAGCCTATATTCATATATAGAAATAAAATGAGGGTCTGGTAGCTTAGTGGCAGAGAGTGCGAGTCAAGAAGTCATGAGACTGACAAACGCAGATTCAATCCCTCCGCGGGGCATTTGGAATGGCATGCAGATTTCATCACTTGGTTCTATTCGAATGGGAATTAATAATGACAGAAAACAGAATACATACATACACACGTTATTTTTTTTCAATTCTGAGTGACCGTGGCTGGAACAAGGAGGGTTCTTTCCCATCAAAACAAATAATGCTGGAAACAAGGAGGGTTCTTTCCCATCAAAACAAATAATGCTGGAAACAAGGAAGGTTCTTTCCCATCAAAACAAATAATGCTGGAAACAAGGAAGTTTCTTTCCCATCAAAACAAATAATGCTGGAAACAAGGAGGGTTCTTTCCCATCAAAACAAATAATCGAGCATGACACGCACACCATTCTCTCTGACATCACTTGTAAAATGACAGTATTTTTACTTTTGTACACCAAAAGGGCGTTAACAAACAAGACTTAATTAAACAACATGCATTCCTATGCAACAACTGCAATAACATGCAATACTGCATAGCATTGCATGCAGCAGGGTAGGACTTATTGCATATATAGAGGCCCCGAGTTCATGAAAATAATGTCCAATGATTATCATACTCTTTGGAATACTAATTGGAACACGAATTGACTTGCTTAGCTGGTAGAGGCTGCTACCGGGGGGGGGGGGGACGCTGGTATCCTTAATTAGATTACACAGGAATTATCAGCTATTTTTTCTTTACTTCTGATTCGCTGTATTTACAAGGAGCCATCACACGGGGGGACGCTGTTATTTTCTATTACATTTTTTTACGTTTTACGTGTCACTATTACTCCCCAATTTGGGGGTGAACACAGGTGGACTGAAGCTGGGGAATTTAGAATGGATGCCCTTCCAATCGCCAGACCGTGGACTCGGACACAAGTTCATCAACTCCTGAGTCGTACACTCTATCGGTTTCTTGTCACCAGTTAGGGTACCACAGCTTTCCAACTAAACTGTACATGCGTCATTAATATTTATCAATCTTATGAAAGAAATGAAAATAAGGAATAAAGATTAGTTTGAAATATAATTATATAAAACATAGATAGGTAAATTAGGTGCATGTGAGTACAATATTTAACATAAAAATAAGTTTTATTAAAATGATACACATAATTTATTTATCTAGTGCTATATGGGAGACAATATGAAGATTTGATACCGATAACCTCTCTCTCTCTCTCTCTCTCTCTCTCTCTCTCTCTCTCTCTCTCTCTCTCTCTCTCTCTCTCTCTATATATATATATATATATATATATATATATATATATATATATATATATATATATATATATATTATATGAACTAACAGAACTCATGAACATATATTTTCAATAACGCTAACAGAAAAAAAGGATAAAGAATTGCAACGCGAAGATTACAACAACAACAACACAAACAATATAAAAGTAGCATAACTTCATTGGAAAGAGTAATACAAAAAATTAGGTAATAATAATAATAATAAAAATAATACTAATAATAATAATAATAATAAAATTCGGCAACGAGGATACTCGAAAGCAAATGCTATTATACTAAGAAATACAGATCATTCTGACTTTATTCTATATTTTTTAGTACTATTCCAGGGTTTTAATTTAAACAGACTAACAATGGGAGTATTCCACCAAAACCCCTTCTCTCTCTTGTTGACAGGAAAAAGGACAAATAAATAAGTATATTGCATCATGTAAAGAGAAACATCTCTTCATGCAGCTATAGTGCTACACACACACACACACACACACACACACACACACACACACACATACAAACATATATATATATATATATATATATATATATATATATATATATATATATATATACACACTAATATTTTTTTGAGTGTAACACAGGGACGGGCAAGAAAAGTGCCCTCATATGGCCCGGGCATGAAGAAAACATTAAGACGGATAAAAAGGTTAAGGACAAGGCAGAAATAAGGGAGTGATACACAATAGGAATAAGACAGGCTGAAAGAATAGTGGAAATACTGAGGACCTAGAGATATGGCAGGCTTAGGCCTTGAGATGACGATAGATCCGCTTTTTGAAAGAAGATAGGTTATAAGAATTAGGAAAAACAGGAGGAAGAGAGTTCCAGAGTCTGGAGGTGAATGGGAAAAAGCAGTTGCTACACCGACCAATCCGCGAGCTACAAATATCCACACAGTACTTGTGAAACGAAGCAAAGAAAAGCACGGCCAATATCAATATCTTTAAATTGTTTATCGTAATTAAACTCTATGGAATATTTCTCACCCTCTCCCCCCCCCCCCGAAAAAAAGATCGAAACTAATTCACGCAGCAGAATTTATGATGAGTACCCGAAAACAGAAAAACACCAAACCTGCGAAAAATTCATATATCTTTGTGGGGAGGGAAAAACTCAATAATGTTGGTATTCTTGATATGAAAGTACATATAGCTGCATGAACATTGTTTTCAGTGATCTATCTATCTATCTATCTATCTATCTATCTATCTATATATATATATATATATATATATATATATATATATATATATATATATATATATATGTTTTCAGTTATCTATCTATCTATCTATCTATCTATCTATCTATCTATATATATATATATATATATATATATATATATATATATATATATATATATATATATATATATATATATATATATATATACACAGCATGGGGTACGGATCTATATTAGCAAATTAATACAGAAACGAAAACATAAACAGACAAATATACGTAAGTGTATGGTAAAATTAGAATTAGAATTCTGTAATACAAAAATAATATTTTCCTTTAAATATTGTTAATGTGCTGTACACTTGCAGTTTAAGTTATGTATAGCCTACTTGAGAAAGTAGCTAGCTTAGGTAATGTAAGGTCAGATTGTTTTCAAATAAGCGTATGTGATGTTGCTACATGAAGAGCAATGTTTCTGTGAAATTAAATACATAAATAATGTTCCTATAAATTATAAAAAAAAACCTGATATATTTTACAGAATTTAGCAAATTTAGGCACAAACGGCAAAAAATAGACAGATAAATACATACTAAAACTGCTAAACTCAGTATTTTTTGCTTACTAATTATCAATATGCTACACATTTGCAGTTTAAGATATGTCACCATACATGTGCAATAAGCTCGGTGGAGAAGGTAAGGTTAGGTTGGTTCCTATCATGTTTAAGAGATGATGTTGGTTGACCAATATGGGATTATGTAATAATAATTAACTCCCAGAACCCTGTGTAAAGATAAAATCCCTCTAAATTGTTAGGGTAGGTTAGGTTAAGTGACTTGCCTTGTAAATTTGAATAACTCTCTAGCACCTGACGTTACTTTTCTTTAGAATATTCCCAATATGTTTTGGTGGTGTTATATCACTGTGATACAAGAGCTTTACAGGTAATCTGTCAAAATTTACTTGATGTAAAAGTAACATTTAATTTCAGCTTAATTTAGGATAGTAACACTTTAAGTCTAGACCGCGATTCGATTAGCCTATTTTCTCATTTATTGGTACACCAAAACTATATATATATATATATATATATATATATATATATATATATATATATATATATATATATATATATATATATATATATATATATATACCTTGGCTGTTTCCCCCTTAAATTGGGGGGTAGCCGACATCAAATATATATATATATATATATATATATATATATATATATATATATATATATATATATATATATATTCTGCAAAACTAATTAGGCTATACGAAGCGTCCATTCCTACAGCATGGCTGAGATTCGCTACAACGTAATGTTAGGTTAATATACAAAAATTAAAGGTTATCAAAATGAAAAAAAATAACCCCTCCTAAAAATATATTCTATATTTTACTTGAAAAAAAAATGACAGACTCTGTAAAGTATCTGTGTAATCAATAAAAAGGAACTCAAAGTACTCACAGTCGGGAATATCATATTTATACCCTTTTTTACTGGATGACCCAAACCGTCTAGAGGAGGGGGGAGGGGAAATTTGTGTTGACCCTTTATTCCCAAAGAGTTCAGTGGGGAGAGATGGGGGTAAATTGGCTTCTGGTGGTGTATGATTTAACTCGGCCACCCCCTTTGCAAGGGGGATATACGACTAGTGTATATTTATGTTTGTATGCTACATGCATAAGCTAACGGTGGGAATAACCTCGGTTATAAATCTATCCAGTATAAGTATAAAAGTATATTAACACTTCCTCTAATTATTTTTATTAATAGCTAACAGTTTAACTAAAAAAAAAGGGCATGCAGAAGCTTGTTTTAGACGAATTTTATATATTGTCGTTTTACGTTAGATCAAACTGCGTTGTTGAGGAAAATTTTCCCATTTTTGGCATTAATTTCAACACCTTTAAAAACGTATAAACATCCAAATACAACACTACATTCATAAAATATTTACAGTACGAGAAATACATTTAAAAAACTATAAATACGTATCACTAACGTACAATAATCATAATAAAATATAAAGTAACCAAAAGTCAATATAAAGAAAAAAACCTAGCTTATGCAGAATATATCAGCTCGAGGGAGAATGCAGAACCGTCTCACTTTTCCTCATTTCCCGCCATTATCGTTCTTAATTTTCTTCTTCCGAGGCAAAAAATCAAAATATATGAATTCATTACTCATTTACTATGTTATGAATCTGTACTCACCCTCGACATGATGCAGAAAAAATATAATTAAATCCGGATCATATCAAGCACAATCCACTGCCCAATCAATACTAACGGGTTCTGACCACGGCCGCTAGAGGTCCCCATCGCCCAAAAGGACAATTTAGGGATAATGTCTTGTATATTGCATCATCTCTTTATTTTAATTGGAAGAATTGGCATAATATTATTAATTCGGATAATGCATATTATTTTAATATTTGTTATAATATTGTCAGTTGTACCTGCGTAGTTTTTTCTTTGCATAATTTAAGATGTTATTTTCACAGTCAAAAGGTGTTCACCCTTTCCGTCTTCTATGCGGGCCTGAAAGTTGGTCGAGATAATTTTTTTTTATTGTGCAACCAATTTCAAGTACCAAAATAAAATAAATAAATAAATAAATAAAACAACTTCAAGGTGCAATTTTATTTTATTTTTAAACAGATTTGATACTGGACATATGTATGCTTTTCAGTTCAGCTGTAAAAAAAAAAAAAAAAATACTCCGAGAAAGGAATAAACAAATTTTTAATAAATAAGGAAGATAAAATAGAACTTTTTAATACACTTAATAGACTTTATTATTATTATTATTATTATTATTAGAGATAGTGCTGAGCAATATAGAAATGTCACAATATTGGAGCATAAATTTATTTTGTAAAAAGGATTATATTTGCCTTTTTACAAAATAAATTTATGCTCCAATATTGTGACATTTCTATATTACTCAGTATTATCTCTAATAATAATAATAATAATAATAATAATAATAATAATAATAAAGTCTATTGAGTGTATTAAAAAGTTCTATTTCACCTTCCTTAGGGAAAAAAAAAATTTTCCTCTTGTAAAAATATTAGGCTTATATTCACTATGCCGTAAAAGAACATTAGGCCTTCTTTTGTAATCATTACACGCCCATATTTTTATGAAGTTCATATATTCAAATTTGACTTTACTCTGAGACTCTGACATCCAAAAGAGGATTTACAAAAAAAAAAATGAGAAACAATAAAATAAATAAAATAAATATTTTCGGAATGTCAAGGTTTCGATATGGCCTAATAATGTACTTCCTTTATATGCTGATCGCATTGGTATTTAACCTAATTATTTTTTTTTTAACTGAGATCATCCATGGCCTAAGGTAGATTAATCAGAAGTAACCTTTTCAATTAAGGTACATATGTTCAGTAATCTGAATACTTACTTAAGTAACCTGAAATAACCTAATTAATCACCTAGTTCAAGTAACCATAGGTAACATAATCAGTTACTTAGATTTAATTGCCAGGAGTAATCTATGTAATTAACAAGTTCGAGTAATTAAAAGCAACCTATTCAATTTCTTAGCGGAATGTTAGGAAGGGCATCTCGTCTTAATCTCCAGCTTCAACAGGACTAATTATAACACATTCAACGGTGGCAAAACTTGTTTGTGATTAAATCCTCCTGCAAGGTCCCAATGCCCTTTTTGGACGAAACTTAGTACTCATGTTTATACCCTATTTTATATTTCTTCAGACTCGATTACCTTAACTATCGCGTTATATTTCTTAAAGTATCATTCATTATCACTCACCGAAGTTTATGATATTTAAGAAACAAAATAGTGTTCAGTTATTTCTTGACTTGTCCAGCATTCACACTTCCATTGGGACTTTGATTATCGAAAATGGTAAATATTTCTAATATGACATAATATTAACGATTACTTTGTAACAGATCTAAGTTACTCTCGTTTTTTTTTTTTTAATAATGCTCATTGATTACTATGAGGATTATTTTTTAACTGATCTGCATTGTAATTGGGATTACTTGAATTGATACTTATGCCGGATCAAGTCAAGATAATAACTCCCAGTACATTAAATTTCCCACTACATTTACCTGACCTAACAAATTACGGGGTTATTTGATGTTCTAGGAGTTGTTATCTTTATTTGTTCCCTTAAATAATTACCTTGAAGATTCCACAGACGTCTCTAATGCATTTCAATTCCTTGTGCATTTAGTGAACAGTAAGGAATTGCTGCACTTCAAGTACATTGGAGCTAAGGAACCAATCTCGCACAGTCATATATATATATATATATATATATATATATATATATATATATATATATATATATATATATATATATATATATATATATATATATATATACATATATATACATATATATATATATATATATATATATATATATATATATATATATATATATATATATATATATATATATATATATATATATATATATATATATATATATATATATATATATATATATATATATATATATATATATATATATATATATATACATATATATACATATATATATATATATATATATATATATATATATATATATATATATATATATATATATATATATATATATATATATATATATATATATATATATATATATATATATATATATATCTTACCGTATAATATGGCAATCGAACTGCATCATGAATTAAACATGACCTACAAATTTTTTTTTCTATTATACTTATGAGGCCAAGTAAAAATCTGACAGCGTGGCCTGTAAAAATACCTGGTAAAATTTCTCAGCTTATGTTAGGTAGGTTGGTTAGGTTAGACTTTTCCCAGTTACTTTTTTCTGTGGCTTTTTTACTTGTGACTTTTTTGCCTGTGATTTGTTTTTAACCTAGAATCGGACACAGACCTGGTGGGAGCCATTTGGTGATTAAAGCTATGCTTCCCTTCCTAAAATATAATTTATGACTTCTTAAATCCACTTTAAGAGAAAAATCCTTCATGACAACTTTCCATTGTAATATATATCGTGGATCCTTACTCTTATGCTGTAGGAATATAAAAGAAATGTTCAGTTTTTGCTGATATTTAATTCTCAAAATAACTCTTTAACTGCTGAATCTTAGCAACTAATAGTTTCACCCGTCGTAGAAGGGGAGGGGATGTTATTACCCAGGAAGGGGGTATGATAACCCTCACAAGACAAATGTAATGGAGATTAACTAAAATGATGAATATATTTGCTGGAAGTTTACGACTTGATAGATCTATTCCCCTTCTAATCACAATGAAGCAAAAAAAAAAAAAAGTATATATAATAATGACGGTTACATTAGCAATGTGACCCTTACCAACAGAGCAGTGGCTTGGAAGAGGGTGAATCGAATGTAATTACTCAGAATGATCTCAATTTTGTGGTCAAGAAGTCAACAAAAAAACCCTAAAACACCAAGATAGAACATGGCGACCCAGGCGGAAAAAAAAATAATCCAAAGAATCCAAGAACATAAATAAAAAAGCGTAGAGACCCTACATGCTAAAACCTAACCCCAAAAAAAGACAAGAACATATAAATAGAAGAGAAGAAGAAAAAAGAAGAAGAAATCCCATTGCCTCCTCAGTGAAATTAAAATGAATCTCAAAAGACTCATGACTGATATTTATTCAAAAGAAGAAGAAGACTTCGAACAGCTGTTGTAGGATTGTAAGTAAACAAATGACATTTTCTTAAAAACTTTTTAAATATTTTCAGAATATTTGTGTATGCTCTGAAATTGAATTTTATGTGAATTTAATGGCTTAGAATATATATATTGGGGATAAGTCTGGTTTTGATTTCCAGAAAGAAGACCAACCCCCTATTTGGGGCCAGTCTAGTGAAGGAATGAAATATGTTATTTCCTTACATTTGATATAAAATTATGGTAATTTTCTTGAATATTGCCCTACTAGGTAGATTTTTACTTATATGCCTCTATTTAGAAAAGTTTATGAAATTTACCTAAAGGTTAGGTTAGGCTTTGTTAGTGAGGCTGGTTCCTCCCCCAATTGAGACTAATTGATTACTGAAATTGATTTTTAAGTTGTATTTGGCTTAGATACTTAATTATTAATTTCTATTTTCGTGTCATACCTGGGGCATATACCCGTTTCTGGGTATTAGTTGCCCAATTACGCTATATTTTATCAGTTTAAGTGGTAATTGGATGTTAATGGTTCAATACAGTGGGGGAATTGGCAAGTTGTTTCCTTTAAAAATATGATTTTTTTTTTTTTTGAAAATTTACAACTTTTTATTTGTAGGATTTATCCCACTTTTTCTTCAAGACGTTATTTCCCATGTACATGCAGCCCTAATGAAAATTTATAACCATTTTAGAACTTATAGACTACGGGTGGGCAAACAGCAGTTTATAGCCTTTGCGACTCTGATATTTATTTGTTTACTTTCCAGCTCTTGGAAATACGTTTAGTTGAGCTCTCTTTTTCATCTTAGATAGCATAATAGGTAAATAAAAAAATTTCAGTCTTTAATTGGTAACCGTTTACTTTCACACCCCAAGCTAGTTGATAACTTATTATATTTTGAAAACCACAACTCATTTCATTAATTGAGTGAACTATCCTGGACATACTTATAGTAAGAAAATATTATATAAAAAAAGATAAAAAAAAACTGAAAAGCCGTGATGCGAGATATCGGCTCAAGGTGGAGAATTGTAGGGAAAGTTTTACGATTATGCCCGACTCCCTTTGGAAGTAAAATTTGTGTTTTTCCTATGTTTTTTTGTGTGTGTTTCCAATAAATCTTTTCTTCATAACCTTCGGAAAGTATTCTTAACCTAGCCTACCCTGTACTCTTTAGTGTGTGTAACAATTAGTACATATGATTAATAAAAGTGATGTGTTGGTGTATATAAAAAATAATATTTTTGTACTTTAACAATATACGTGAGTACATGTTAAGGCTAAGAAGCCATTTTAAGATTATTTAGTTGGAATCGACGGTAGTTATTTATTTTACTAGCGTATTTTTTTTACTACAAAGAAATTTCAACAAACTGTGATTACTTGCGGGGCATTGTTGTATTAGAATATGTACAGGTAGAGTATTCCTTGCCCGCGTACCATATGGGTGATCCAAGCAGGGGGGAAATGTTACAACCCCCTATCCCCAAGGAGCCAAGAGGAATGGTTGAGGTATGTGTGGATCATGGTGAATGAGCATTTCTTGGCTCTACCACTCCCCTTATAAGGGGAATGAGACCAGGTATATGTATGTATATTTTGAGCATTAGGGAGGTTAGTTGGAGTTTTAGATACTATGGGTCATACATCATGCAATGAATGGTTTTTTATCTACTTTAGTCAAATATATGGATGAATCTGCTTGTAAAGATTATTTTTTACTTCCTGTAAGATTCATAAGTGTTTCATTAATGAAATTGCAGCATAAAACAATTGTCTTTATTGTGATTTATATACTGTTATGGTAAAGCCAATTTAATTTTTTTTGTGCATTATGTGTCAATAATCCCTACTATGGGGTGGACACAGATTGGAGGTGGGGAATCAAAGCTGGATGTTCTTCGAAACGCATTGAGGTGTGCTTGCTGATGGATCTGTCATTTCCCAAATCGAGTATAGACACTTCCCAGCTTATGAAAGAATTAGGCTCCAGAAGTTTGTTCATAAGAAGATTTGTTCGTAAGTTGTGTTGAGGTAAAAAAGCACCTTACAGTACATACATATGCCATACTGCACAGTACTTAGGCTAAAGACACTTAAGCACTACATAAAACACAAAGTATAAAGTATTAGTGAATTTTAATACAGTAATGATAATATAGCAATACTGTACAGTACTATAATACATACATTAACACATGGGTATATAATGGGTAGGTTTTTGTAAGTATCTGTGAATATTCGTAACTCAGTTGTTCGTAAGTAGGGAACTTCCGTATTTTAATTACTATCACTACCTTGGTTCCCATGATGGGAAAGACAATATATAATTAAATAGGTGTATAACACAACCCTGCTAGACAAGTTTTGGTATGTAGTATACAGTAATATTAAAATATTTTCCAAATTACAAGTACTGTACTATATAGGGGAAGGAATATTGATTTTAAAGAACAGTTTTGCACTTGTCATTCTGGCAGTTTAGTAAAATTTGCCACATAGTAAAGGTAATCTATAATTTTTTAAATTTATAATTGGAATATGGATGTCAGGAGTCTACCGTGTGCTTTAGAGTAATTAATCGTTGGGAAATGAAACTTTAAAAAAATTTTACTCTGCAGCAAAGAGGGAGTATTATTAGTCATTAATTGAGCTACTGTAAAAGAGAACTGTTTGCTGGTTTGTGTCATTATTAATCCCATTATGGGGGTGTACACAGGCTGGAGCTGGGGAATTGTTGCTGGATGCCCTCCTTAACGCCCAATTGTGGTGTCGTACACGGATGTGTCACTTGTAGAGTCAAGCGCTCTGATCACTGAGTTACTACAGTCCTTTACTGTAGAGGAGAGTACAGTATTGAATATTATTCCCACATATATGACTTCCTCTGTGTATAATCTTAGAGCTGTTAGGAATATATTACTGATGGAAAATTTTATTGCTTTGTGTCTGTGATAATGGAAATTGAGGCTAAACGAATTTCAACTTGTTTATTATCTTAATTTCATATAACTATTATTATATACTGTTTTGGAAGACACTAAGCAGATGGAATTCATATAGAATTAAAAACTTTTTACTCTACTGCTGTTTGGACACTACCATATAACTTTATATCTAATCGCCACAATATTTTGCTTTGATTTTCCAATTTACTCATTCTTTTTCAGAATCAGCATCATAAACATGGAAAATTATGTATTTCAAGGATCAAAGTCTTTGTTATATATTTTTTCTTTATTCATCAGTATAGTGAAGTATATTACCATAAACATTTGCATACAGTATTTTATTGACCTAAAGTGACAAAATGTTCGATACAAAATATACTGCTAGGCTTCCTATTACACTGCCTGTCTATGAATATCCTAATAAGAGCAGATTAAAGTTTAAAGAAGATTATGATAAAATTTTCCTTCTTGATCACAGGTTTTATTTATATCTGCATATCAATTAATGATTTGTTCTCAAACTTGTTTTCTCTTGTATTTCTTGAAGGTAAGACATTTTAATGTCAGAAGACACTGTATGGTCTGCTAGTGATGCTGCCAATATATACATCTCAGGGGTTGTAGCTGGAGCTTCCGATGTTGCTGTGAGTGTTACTCACACTGTTGAAGAGGCCGTCCATAGTGTAGCGACAGGTACTGTATTGTGCTGTAATATCCAATATGATCAGTATAAAGACAAAGATACACAATTTGTGTTGGAAGACATCAAATTTAAACTGAATTAAGTCTATTTCTCATATAGCATGAAACGGCAATTGCCGAGATTAAGAAGTGTATGTAGACCTGTTAATTATTGTAGCTTATGTTTTGTAATTATAATTATTATTATTATATCGCACACTGTGTGAAATATGTCAGTAATAGACAATATTTAGTGATGAATATGCCAAGCTCAAATCTTAGAAATTTATTTGCATTTGCATTGGAGTCAAGGTATTCCTTGTATAATATTGCATGGAGCAAACTTTCCATATTCGCATTGCCCACATAGTCCACCAGGAGCAGTAGATAAACTTTATTGGCTGAAAATCCTTTGCATGATAGACATGATTATTAAAAATATGCTTCTTGTGCAGTATTGCTATGAATAAATATATACATACATATGCATATACAGTGGCCTTAATCCCCTTTATGAGAGGGTGAGCTGGTCAAATCACCCGAAGCTAATATACCTGTTATATGAGTATCAGGTATTTACAGGTATGGGTGACGTAGTGCACTCCATGACGACTGGTGTAGGAGGGGCTGTACACGAAGTGACCTCTGGAGTCAGACGTCTGCTTTCGTCACCTCCCGGTAATTCTGATGATCTAGATGATGGGGAATATCCAGTGGTACTTCCGGCAACACCGCGTAATTCTTCTTCGTCTTTCTTGGACCATCTTCAAAGCGACCAGTATGTAAATTAATTTTTGTCTTTTTTTTAGCATTTCTTTGGCATGAATAGAATGAATGTGTTTAGTTTTCTAGTTCATTTTTAATGTCATTAGCCTTTATTCCTCTTTTGTATCAAGAGATACTTAATCTGCATATTTATGTATTTTCTAATGGTTTAATTATGCAAGATTTGTTTCACCATTTAGTTGGCAGGTCTGTCCATAATGTATCTTCTTAGATCATTTTAGGTGTCCAATCAGTAATGTCGGTATATATGTCAGTCCAGTATTTATTGTCAGGTGGTGGTGACCTTTGATTAACCTCCATTAACTGTGCACAGATAGAATGATCTGGAACTAGTAGTATATGACTGGTCTTATTATGTTAGTTAAAGATAACTGGGATATTTGGAATATTCAGTAGGGAAATTAAAGGTACTAATTTCATAGCTACATTTAGGTTGGTTATCCCTCATATGATCCTTTTTTATTCATTAAATTACTTGCATACTTTTTTCTTATAGTTTATTTATTCCCACTAGAGACACCAGGCTTGCTACAAAATATGAAGAAACAAAATAACATAGCTAATATCCTTGAGCATCTTTCTGTACGCCCCCTCACGGGTGGAGCAAGAATACCTCCTCCATGTTCCCTTATGTATTGTAAAACTTGACTATTTGGGGGGGGGAGCGAGGGAGAATTTCCTCCTTTATATTTTTGTCTCACAAAGAGTCGAGTATTTTGCTTTGGATGAGCCAACCACCCTTAAAACGTATTTATGGTTTAAGTATAAATACTGATCTCTGTGTTCATGTTCACTATTTCATAGTCGTGACGATACTGTACATATTAAAATAAGTGAACACTGCCAAACCCAAGTCTGTGTAGGTTCCAAAACTCAGGTCTTGAGTTACCTTGATCAATTTTTCTTTCTTTAATAGAAGTCCCGGTACAGATTCAGAAATAGCAGCTGAAGAGTTAGTCATCAATGATGAATTGGGACTTACTGAAGATCATTTTGCGCAGCCTGAGGTAAGCTTAGCTTATAATGTACATTTCATTTCAGGGTATGATAAGACTGTTTCAATGATTTTACCAAAAATATATGCCATTTAAATCCATTTATTTGCTTACTCATTTCGTACATTTCACTTGCTTTCACATTCCTCATAGCTGCCCTAATATTGAGTTTGTATTGTAAGGGACTTTTTTTGCAAAAGTTGAGATACTCATAAATCGTAACCAGAATTGTTTCTTTCGTTGATCTAGATTGCTTATCATGTAACTATAGTTATGTTATTGTATGTATGTTCACATACAGATGTAAAATGTTTCAAAAAAGGAAACCTGATGGAAGTGGTTGATGCTATTAGATTTGCCTTTAAATGATGACTAAATTATAGGCATAAAGATATATAATGGCAATATTAAGGAGTGGTATAAGTGAAAGGTAATTGTTAAGAAATGTATTTATGAGATTTTTAATTATTTTGTCCCAGTGTCTTTTGGGGGAATTGACCAGAGCGTATGCAAGATTTTGTGCAAACTTGTGATGAAAGATTGAATGGACTTCATACAAATGTGAAGAGTAATTGATGACTCATATGAGTTGGTTTCTGATGCATGTGTTCCTCTTAATCCCCATTTGAATGGGGGTGGATACAGAGAGGATTCAACTGTGGAATTAAGGCTGGATGCCTTTCTTCAATGCCATGCATTGGGCTTTCGAATATGGGTTTGTTGCTTCAGAGTCTAGTGTTCTAACCACTGCGTTACCACGGTGGACAGTTAAAGGTCGTCTGAATGTGTAGTTATAAGGATTATTAAAGATTTTGGCATAAGCTATTACTTTCTTCGGTTTCAGTTGGATGTAGTTATTTGTTCAGTCTGTAGCTTTTAGTTAATGAAGGACACTAATAATATACTAAGTTTTTCTTTATTATCTCAGTGACTTTGAATTTTATAAAGGAATTAAGGGGTGTAAGTACAGAAAAGGTAAAAATTGGAATTTGCAGATGTTATGAAGCTGCATTCAGATGACATACTTTTTTCATCACCTGTAGGATGTTGTGCAAGAGATGCAAAATGACTTGATAAAAGACTTTAAATAATAGGAATGGCATCGTATAGATAAAAAGAACGGAAATGAATATAGAAAAATCTGAGTTTATGAAAGCTTAAGTTGTGCAAGAACCATAGAATATTTGTTTTTTACATCATTCCTATCCTCATACAGCGTCCACTTTAGAACATTAAAGTATTCTGATTTTGTAGGCGGCACATTTTGGATAATTTTCTTTCTGTGCATTGTATTTGTGGTGCTGCATGTGAATTATGTATTGCAGTTGCCTCGAATTTTTACTATAAAAATTCCTGTAATCTTTAGTAGGTGTAGCCTATAATTGTGCTTTCTTTACAAAATATGATTTTGTTTATATGATTTTTCTATAAGTATAATAAGTTAACCATTTACAATTGTGTAGAAGTTATTCATAACATTAGTAAACCGGAGCTAACATAGCCAATTAGAGTTGTAAATAAAATTCATAAGATATTGTATCTGTAGTGAGAGTCATTTATTTGATAGATTTCTTAAAAAAGAGATAGGAAAGAGTATCATAACATAATCAAGGTATAGGTGATTAATGTGAAAATTCTCAGAGTAGGGTTTTTTCAGAGTTATTGTGAGAGCATTATTTCAGGAGGGGCATTACACACAAAGTCTAGAGGAGCTAGAAGGGAGTGTTGAAAAGTGTAAAAGTCTCATTCTGCAATGCGAAGAGTCCAGCACCCGACGAAGGGCTCTTGTCCACAAATTAATACAGCTTCGTCTTAGGGTGCAGGTATGTTAATAAACTCTTTTTCATGTCTTTGCCTCACTAGCTGTGGCATTGATGTGATAAGAGGGTGATAAGTATATGGTGTGGGCTTTACAAAAGAGTAATTTTCATCCTTAGCTGCTAACCTAACATTACATGGCTAGATATTAATAGCAGTTTAAATGGATAATATATATGATGCTCCCGAAAATTTTTTTTGCTGCTTTCCTTTAAATGCTGTATTCTGCTAATTAGTATCACTATTTAGCCTTTGTTTCTCTTGTTGCTATCTTATCATTGTATATGAAGCATAAATTTCTAATATTTAGAGGTTTCCCAGTTTTGGCTCTGTAAAATTATTTATGAGTTCGAGTTGGATATAATAGTCTATTTACTTGAAGTAAATCTCCAAAAGTTGGATGCTCTTTGTATCCTGTTTCATTTCTGTTAGAGTTATGGTAGAGTGGCTGGTAGACAGCATATGTTTAGTTTGCTCTATATTTAGTTGCAACTCCCTAGATATAACTGTTGTTTTAGGATGGTGTGTGATATATTACCATGTTAAAATTCAGCTTATCACGATATTATGGTGATGCTTGGGGTAAGAGATAGTAGCCTGTACAAACTTGCTTTAAGAATGGGAGTACAGTATATGGAATTTGTTTTGGTATAATAAAGCTACTTTCTTAGTAAACCTTCTTTCTCTTAACAACTCGGGTATGATTTATAAATTTTTAAGTAATGTGCATTATTGTCTCATGCATTTTTATAACTGTATGTGCTTCATTGGTGATTCATTGCAATGAAAAAATGTTAAGGTATTGTGAATATTAATGAAGAGTTTGGAAAAGTGCAATTTTATTTCATATATTCAATAAATTTTCCATAAGCATCACTTGAGGGAGAATAATTACTGATATATTAAATTATATTGTCAGGAAGCAAAGGAATCTGCCGAAGTTTCTACGTCTGGCATACTTTTTCTCATGAGTCACCAGTTGCAACCTTTGAAACCACCCCTGACCAGAGCATCGAAGGAATTTTGCGACCAGTGTGCTCACATCATATGGGGTGTGATACACGTATCGTATGTTTGTCTATGTAAGCAGATGTGTTCTTTTAATTGTTTTGTGAATGCTCTTGAATTTTAAAATATAAGAACTAACTGCTGTATTTTTGATAATATTAATGGTATGTTTTGTTAAATTCATTGTCTGCATTGATTCTTTCATGAATTTCTCTGCTTAAGATATGTGGTAAGGAAAGACAGATTGAAATATTGATATTAATTTAAAGTTCTGTTATGTCTAGTAATATATGTTTGTTTCTTACTGCTAACTTTTACCAATTTAATCAGTAACCTATAGCGAAAATTTATAATTGATACTGTTATCAGTATGTAAAGTTGTCTGTAAGCATTGCTCCTCTGTCTCCTTTCACTTTCTAAGACATGCATAGTGTGTAGAGGTTGACTTCTGTCTCAGCCACTGAAAGACATGATCCCTTTTAGTAACCTTCTTCAGGCAACTCTTTTTCTCCCCTGCCGTTTTATGTGGGGGTGCACACAGACAAGGTTAGAGATGGAGAATTAAGGCTGGATGCCCTTCCTAATATCTCAAAGTGGGCTCAAACACTGAATTGTCTCTTCTGGAGTCGAACACTAACCACCACGCTACCTCAGACCCCCCCATATAAGGGATATTACAAAATTAGAAATACAGTGTTACCCCGGTTATTCGCGTTTCTTGGTTCGCTTTCTCACTGTATCGCGCTTTTTTTTGGATAAATTATTATTTTATTTCATGGGTATATGCAAAAATATTAAAATATTAAAAAAAAAATTTCTCAGTATTTTCATTTTTTTTTTATTGAAAAAAACATATTTCATTATCGAATTGATAAAAAAAAATTATTTCCCAGCCTACGAATAATAAAACAGTAAAAAATAGTAAAAAACATAACTGTAGATAGATAGATAGATAGATCGATACGTTTATTGACCACCTCTTTTGAAAAGTACAGTATAATATTTACAAAAGGAATATTTGGTCCAAATTACAATTAATAAATACAATAGATTTTGTACAATCATCAAATAAGTAGATGAATTTTAAATTAATATACATTGTACTAATAACGGAATGATATACGTACGTACAGTATAACTCACAGTATTGCATCATACGAAATAGTGTTCGATAGCGTACAATGTATTGGGGTCGCAGCTACGTGAGCTAGCATATGTATTTATATTTCCAGTAGTTTCATGATTTTATTGATAAAAAAAAACGTATTTATTAGCCTCAGAATGATAAAACGGTACAAAATAGTAAAAAAACATAAATACTAACAGTATTGCAACTTGTAAAATACGATACCGCTATCAGCGTTTTGGACAAAGACTCGTTCAGTCTAACTCACGTGTGCGCCGTTCACGTTGTGCTTATTAAACGTCTTGCTTGTGTTCGATAGCGTACAATGTACTGGGGTCGAAGCTACGTGAGCTAGCATATATATTTATATTTCCAGTAGTTTCATGATTTTATTGATAAAAAAAAACGTATTTCTTAGCCTAAGAATAATATAACAGTAAAAAATAGTAAAAAACATAAATACTAACAGTATTGCAACATGTAAAATACGAGACAATGGAAGATGCTGGGAGAATCAAGCTTAAATCGAAAAGCCAATCAGACCCCAGTATACAGAACACAATTCTGTGATTTGTCGTCTCACACCCATCAGCCACCATCAGCCACTAGCACCCCTTGTACTATCTCATGTAGGTGTGACCCTTTTTGTTTTCCAAGACGCCGATACCAGTATCTTATTTTATATGGTGCAGAGTTACATATTTAAATTTTTGTTTTTTACTATTTTTAACTGTTTTATTATTCGTAGGGTAGGAAATCCTTTTTTTTATCAATAAAATAATGAAAATACTGGAAATTTTAATATATACTATCTCACGTAGGTGCGACCCTTTTCGTTTTCCCAAGACGCCGATACCGGTATCGTATTTTATATAGTGCAGTTGCATGTTTAAATTTATATTTTTTACTCATTTTTACTGTTTATTTTACTTAGGCTAGGAAATACTTTTTTCTTATCAATAAAATAATGAAAATACTGGAAATTTTAATATGTACTATCTTACGTAGGTGCGACCCTTTGCATTTTCTGAAACTCCGATACCGGTGTCGTATTTTATATGATGCAATACTGTGAGTTACATGTTTAAATTTATGTTTTTTTTACTATTTTTTTACTGTTATATTATTCATAGGCTAGGAAATACTTTTTCTTTTATCAGTAAAATAATGAAAAATACTGGAAATTTTATTATGTACAATCTCACGTAGGTGCGACCCTTTGCGTTTTCCGAAATGCTGATACTGGTATCGTATTTTATATGATGCAATACTGTGAGTTACATGTGTAAATTTGTATTTTCTACTATTTTTTGCTGTTTTATTATTCTTAGGCTAGGAAATACTTTTTTTTTATCAACATAATAATGAAAATACTGGAAATTTTAATATGTACTATCTCATGTAGGTGCGACCCTTTGCGTTTTCCGAAACGCTCATGCCAGCATCGTATTTTATATGATGCAATACTGTGAGTTACATGTTTAAATTTATGTTTTTTACTACTTTTTACTGTTATATTATTCTTAGGCTAGGAAATACCTTTTTTTTATCGACAAAATATTGAAAATACTGGAAATTTTAATATTTTCACATATCGTGGCTTCCCGTGATATACCCAGAAAATCTGAGATATAAAATACATATGCTCGGCAAAAAAATCCGCAATGCACTGACTTCGCAGAAGGTGAATCGCGATATAGCGAGGGATTACTGTACTTGAATTTGACATAAAGAATATTTATGTACAAATAAGAATTGCGTAATCTAAGTTTCTATCTTTATTGCTGTGTATATTATTGATCAAGTGTTTCTTAAAAGTTCTTTAAATGGAAATTTTTCTTTTGTAGCGTGTGGATACAGATGTCACGGAAGATGTGTTAACCGTGTTCGTAGACGTTGTGCGAGTGTCAAGGTAAACGAAGATCCCTCTTATATCTTGAACATCTGCCCTGAAGTCGGTCTGTCAGCTCAGAATTACAGATGTGCCGAATGCAGACGACTCATAACAAATAGTGAGTGTGGCAAAATCTTTGTATTTTTACTTGAGTATGCTTAATTTTTATTTTTTATTTAGCTCGTGTTTTGCAGTCTGTTTATGTTTTTGCCTTGTTTTGAATGCAAGTTTTCCACTGTTTGAAAGTATATTTTCTTCTTTTGATTATATGAGGCGAGCTTTAAATGAGATATTCCAATTATAGTTATGTTTGACATTACTGAATGGAATTTACTAGTGTGGTCAGTGTCCTGTTAAATATGAACATCAGTGCTATGCACCATCAGTAACGAGAGAATTCTGGGCCATTATGATATATTGTTTAAATAGTGATGTTTCCTTTTGGAGAGTTTTTGTGTATTCGTAGAAAATTGACAGATTGCTCTTATTTTGTTAAGGAAATGAGAAGCTGGGAATTAACATCTTGAGGGGGTCAGTCTTTCGAGTACTCTTTTTCATATATTCCAAAATTCGCATGCAGTGTGGACTTCATTGTAAGTCATCCATATTGCTCAGAATAATATCTATGAACATTAGGCCGGTATACTTTCTTCTAGATCCGTTTGGATTATTTTGCTGGTGGAATATCACCTACAGTGGACTTCCGGAAATTCAGGTAGCCTTTATAGGCGAAGAAAGATTTTGTATTTTAGTTTTGAAGAATGTAGTGTTCTAGCCATCTGCAATGTCGATACATGTTCTTTTCAGCTGTTTATTGAAGAAAGTTAAGAAATTAAATTAAATTTGTAATTCTATATTAGTTTTGTGGAAATAGAATAAGCACTGTGTAATTTTAGTCAAAACCATTTTTATACTCCAGTTGAAGATGCAAATAAAGTATGAAGTTAAATTTGAATGTCTGTATAGTTATTGATTAAGTACTGAAGATACATTCACTCCACTAAGTGTACTTTATGACTGGTTAAATGTTTTAAAGTTGAAGGTCAGTATTTTAGAACTCCTGATTTATTGTTTATAGTCTATTATTATTCCATTTTTTAAGGAACTAGATATGTGTTTTGCATTATATGTCTTACTTTAGAAAGTATTTTTTATTTTTAAAATAGATTTTGTGCCTTGTCTATCTCTGCATTTCTTAGGTAGAGGAATGTTTAAGAATATTTATTATAAATTTTCTGCTTTTCATTCATTGTAATGTTTCATGTTTTTTTCCGATTACAGAATATCATTTTGTTGAAAAGAGTGGCAAGCTGATGAAAGTTAAAGGTATAAATGTAGGATTTTGCCTCTGTATGTGCCCGTACATTTAATTGAAATATTTCTATCGTAGTCTAGGAATTAGGTAGCTCTGTAAAACACAAGATGTAATGATAGGATAGTAGTATTGTAATATTTGCTGTTGTATAGTCAAAGCCACTCATATAATTAGTAGACCCTGTAGAGGAAAATATATCCTGCAGTTGCGTGGTAATTGGTAACTGTGCAAAAATATCTTTAATTTATAGATTTGTGTTCAGCAGGTTTTCATGACCTAACTTTAGTGCTCTTAAAGTTATTCTGATTGATTACCCTGAGAAATGGGCTTGCTTTCCAAAGATTTTTAAAGAGAAACTCTACATTAAAGTCTTTACTTTATTACAGTACCATGTAACTAATATATTAGTTATCTTTACATGGTGTTATTGAGAAAGAAAACTGTTCTTATGAATATCATCTAGATTTAAATAATTGATATGAAATGATTCCATTAATTATTTCAGTCTTGTATATGTGGGGATCTCTGCTCTTTAATTTTCTGAAATGTTCCATAAGAACATTAAAGCAAGGTATCTTTCTATTTCTTATTAAAACTACACTAAGAGTACGGTGACTGCTTTTCATTTGTCTTGAGGAATTTGTACTGCTGTGTTCAAGAAAATATTCATTGATACGAGTTTGTTAATTATATTTAAGAGATGAAATTTTTTATTCATGGCAAAGACACCTCATTACTTTGATAAGCTGCCCAGCCAAATATCCCTGAGACCCTAAAAAAGGCCATAGCTTTTCCTGGGCCCTATCACAGAGCTCTCAGGGAGTGTATGTTGTTTTGTTGACATATGTGGTTGAGTGGTGATGCTGTCTTTTATAATGTGTTTGATTGTATGTGATAATGTGTTACTTCCTGGAGAGACATCACTGACGAAATTCTTCAGCCTCTTCTGATAGGTCAAAAAGACTGGGTGGTGCCCACATCATAGCCTAACTTAGGGGATTCTGTCCTCAGGAAAAAGGGAGGATTTGGAAGAATAGATCTTTGGAGGTTGTGCATGCTGCTATGTGTTGTCATTGAGTGATTGGATCACCTTGTATATGGATTTGATTGGAGAGGCTTGGTTTGGGTGGACGAGGGGGAGAGATGGCAGTGTTTGTGTGTGATATTGTGTGCTAGGTGTTATTTTAATGTTCATTGTATATGTGTGTGTGGGTGCTCTGCCATGTATTGTAGTGGGTGCAATTGATTTGTGGAGGTTGCAGCAAGTATTTGTGTGTCTTTTATATCAAGATGATCTTTGACTTTGAGGAGGTTAGGAGCCCAGGCAGAGTTTTGCGTATGCTATCTCGGAGAGTATATATAGTTTGCATACTCTGGTGGTGGTTCCTTTGTGGTGTACAAATGTTGTAGGTATAAGTGACCTGAAGGCATTTGACATGTTTAATGACACTGATGTATCATATGTTATAATAAAGATTTAGTGTGTGTTACTGGGATATTGTTTATGGTGAGATATGGAATGTGACTGTTCTGCTGTCCAGCGTATGAGGAGAGGAAATGTTAATTTGACTGAGGCTAATGAGGGGCAAGTGTAGGCTGTGGGAAGGCAGTTTGACGCTGCCACTCCAATTCCTTTTTTTTCTCCTGATGATTCATTTAGTGGTATATACTCATATGTTATATTATTTCTGTGTAAAGTAAAACAGGTACAAGAAATACAATTACTGATAATGTATTACTAAGCAACTCAAAATAAGCATTTCTTTGAGTACATTTATGATTGTATGGCTGAATGAATGGATTTCTTCATATAGAAAGTAATCAGAAATACGATACTGTATTCAGAGATTAAAATAACTTGTTAGTCCAAGATGTTTTTGAAACACATGGTCACCCTGTTTCATATTTATATAACGTAATACTGTATATACCTTTCAGGATGGATTCATGATCTTTGATTTAAGCATTATGTCAATTTCAGTGATTTATATAATACATTAATTGCGTATATTTTATGTTTTAGCCCATCAAAAGGGTGTTTCATGCCTTGGTGATCCCTTCAAAAAAGGTATTCATCATTATTTATTTTGTGTATCTCTTTCTATTTCTGCACTTTATCAAAGGCTTGTCTCTTCATAATGTGCTTAATATGGCCCTTTGATGTCAGAGAAATATATGCTTATTGTAAATGGATTTAGGAAAATAACCCGTTTTACTTGTGGGAAGAATTGCCTTTATATCTTCTATATCACTTCGTAAGCTCTGCTTGACATTAATGCATTGTAAAATTTTATTTTTCAATTTCATCATGAGCCTGTTCTTGTATTGCAGATGTATAGAGTGTAAATATTGATGTGGGGCTTGATTTTGAGAACTTTCCATTTGTTATCTTGATTTTCTTATCAGTTATTAATGTTCTCATTTTTTGGGTATGATTAAGTGCTTGTGATGTTATGCTTGCTTTGTGATAATTTACTTAAGTGGCATTTATTTAGTTTCTATTTGTTTTCTAACTTACTCTTCTTTACCAGTACTGAGTGCACTTCTCAAACGTTATTTTGGCATGCTACAATGGCAGAAAGTAATAACTGTGCTGTATTTCAATATATATTTTAGTATTTACATAAAGTATGGTACTGTATATATATTTATGAAGAATTTTTCCAGTATCTTGTAACAGTACCTGTATATGCTTATTGAATGAGTGCTTATTTGCATGCTTGTATCTTCTTTTCCAATATTTTGCATATATAAGTTGTACTTAGTTATCTTTTACCAAAATAAATTCTCTATATGAGTTTTGTTTTTTTTAAATATTATACTTGCACATAGGCACTTAGGATGTTATGCATTGTTCAAATATAATGCTTAGCAAGGTATATAGCACGAACTTTAAAAAGTGTGATAAAACCTGTATTGGAAGAAGTTTAGTAAACTTTGAAACAGATTTTTAAGTTTTCTACTGGAAGTAGCTTAAGGTGTTTGCCTACTTTTAAAGGATTTTCATAGAATAAGTGTGTAAATTGGAAGAACGTGGAAGAGTTGCTGGAAATAAGGAACGTAGCTATTACTGGAAAGAAGAGTAGTTCTTATATACTGTGTCTTGAGTTTTGTGGCCTAATAAATTCATATAACCATCATAACATTTTGACCTGAAGGGTCAAGATGATAGAGCCAATGATTTTTTGAAACATATTTTTTGAGAGGAAAAAAAGTGCGGCAAGATTGGTTAAGAACAGAACTGAAAAAAATGTCCAACTTTACTGGCTTAATAAGTGTCTCTTGTGAATTGACTTGGATATTGGGTGACTTAGGAATTGAGTTTATAGTTTATCATTATTGTAGGCTGTGGAGACAAGAGAAACGAATTGTAAGTTAGCAAGTGCTCATTGAAGGGTGATGGTAGATGAGTTAGGAAGCTTAGAAAGTTTAATTGCATGGGATGAGGGGAATAGTGGATAGAGACTTTAAGGTAATAAAGAAGGGGAGGATGCGTAGCTGGTAAGAGTAACTACGTAGGCTGAAGCTATTGTTTAGTGCAAAGAGATTTATGTAATGTTTCATGTGAGGAGACCCGGAGGATAAAGTTAGAAGAGGTGGTAAGTGGTTTGTGCTAACTGCCTCTCATGATCTTCATATAATAATTTTTTATTTTTTATTTTTTATATTGCATTTCAAGAATATTTTTTCTTTGAATTTTATTAATGGCTATAATGTTACTGGCATGTCGTACGTTTATGAATGCAGTTTTTGATGTGTATGTAGAGAACAGTATTTTATTATGTAAACATGCGACATAATTTTATAAACAATCTTGTTTATAGGATTGTCCCAAAGGAGGGCAAGAAAGTCTCCTCCTTGTTCCCTGCATGGAGTAAAAGTAGACTAAATTGAGTGGAGCAAGGGACTGGGAATCCATTTTTTTGTATTTTCCTCCCACAAAGAGTCAGTTTTATGCTTTGACTCAGCCACCCCCTCATAAGGGGGATTATGGTCTTTGTGTACTGATAAATATAGATTATAGGGTAATTACTTGTACATATGTTGCTTCATTATTAAGTAAAGTAGTTCTAAGTCCATTTCATTACTGAATTACACCTTCATAAGCATAGATTGTGTGTTGAATATATACTTACAGAAAATTTCTAATTAGTAGATAATTTATCTCCAGTATGCAGGGAAAAAGGATAACTGTCATACTTGTATATAATTGAACAAAAATACACCTGCCAGTATTAGAATATCGGTTTGTTTTAGTATTGATATTTAATAGAACATAAATGCTACATATATAGAGCTTTACCTATGAGGTTCGTATTCTATTTACAGAAAATGCCTGGTGTGAACCAAGACGCTGTGATTACAATGGCCTGTATTACTGCCCTGCCTGCCACTGGAACTCTCGAATGGTGTTGCCGGCCAGAGTCGTTCATAACTGGGATTTTGAGGAGCGAGTTGTTAGTCGTCAGGCTAAGCAGTTCCTCCTCCTGATGAAGAATAAACCGGTTTTACATCTTGAGAAAATTAATCCATACCTATTTAAATATGTGGATGAACTTGGCTCTGTAAAGGTAGAGAACTCTGCAATGAATCTTCATTTTATTTAGTATTTTTGTTTTACATAATTCTTTTACATTATTTCTAATATTTAATGGATTTGCAAATGCTGCTCAATGGAAATCACTACATACATAGTTTTCATTGGCTTTTTCTTATAAGTTAATGTTGAATATTAATGCTGTTGTGAATGTTGCAACTTGCCAAGGTAGTGTTGTATTTTAAAAAGAAATTTGTACAAAATTTTTATGTAGAATAAAAAAAAAGGGTAGTTTCGTTTCTTCATTTGATGTAGAATGACAGGACTGATATGAATTTTGACATATATCACTTTGCTAATTCACCTCTGTTGTTCTTCCCAGTAATAGACAAAATAATCAGGATATAAGCATGTCTATTTTGATATTTTTCCTTTGCTCATACTGTATTTATAAGCATAGACATCTATAATTTGGACCACCTATTCAATATTGGCATGCAGTGTAACCATATCATTCCTTGGAGAGGCAATGTTATATCCTTTTCACAAGCTTCGTTGGAAGAGCTAGTGTTCTTCTAGTTGCTATTACACTAATGGGGGACTGGGATCCCTTGCTTTGTATTTTCCTCCCACGAATAGTTGAGGTTTTTTGCTTTTTGCTTTGATTCCGTCACCTCCTTATAAGGGGATTATGGGTTTAGTATATAGATAGATATACATATATCTTTACTCTTAAAGTTCTTTTTATAATGTATGTATACTCTGCAGTATCTGGTTATGTAAAATTTGGATATCGTTGTTAAGTGTGAGGTAATTTGGTGTTGAATAAAGCCTACATTTTACTTTGTGAAGTAATTTATCTTAAATATAGTTTAACGTGTGGTATGCTGAAGCTAGGATTTGCTAGTTCATTATTCATCCACTAATTATGGTGTCAAATGGACATCCATAAGTACTGCTCTATTTCAAAGTGCATTTTAAAGTTGTGCATTGTGTACTTTATTTGTCACATGTATTTGTAGTTAATATTATACTGTATTTTGTTAATTCCTAGAAACTGAGAGAAGACCTGTTGATCATGAAGCAGTATCTGGGAATGTGTCGCTCAGCTCAGGAATCTCGAATGCTTAGACAGTTGGAAGAGAGGCAGCATTTTATTGAGACAGCTTATATGTATTCATTACAAGACCTCCTTGATGTTAATTCTGGATACCTAGTCAATTATCTGAAGAAAATCCATGAAAGCTTCTCAGAGCATATTAAAAAGGAGTGTTTGGTATGCTTGTGTTTACTTTGTTGATTATGTTCATCTCTGCAGTTTTCAGTGTCATTATTAATCCCCATTCAAATGGGGACGGCTGCCGGTTGGAGCTGGTGAATTAAAGGTTGCCCTCCTAATGCCCTGTGGTTGCCTCATACACAGGTTTGTCACTTTTAGAGTCGAGTGCTCTGAGCACTGTGCTACTACAGTAATATCCTATATTCGAATTTACATAGAGAAATATTCAGTTTAATATTTTATTCTCCATATGAAAATAATGTCTATGGATATTGCACATCTTGTATTTTATGTTGTGCCTATAGCTTTTTCCGCTTTATATATGGGAAAAAGTACAATCACTAACCAGTAGCAGAAAATAATTCAGAATATCGCTCCTTCACATTTTTTAATTCGCTCATTTGTGTATACAGTACTTTTAATTTGCACTGTGAGTGATGAACATATGTGTATCGTGTTGTTGCCCTCTTTTATCTTACAATCTGTTAAGTTCTCGCTCATTTTTGCCATCTGCTTTTTATATTATTTATTCCCTGCTCATCACAATTCCATTGTTTCTTTCCTCTGCATCCTAGTGTTCCATCTCATTGTTCAACAGTACTACTGCTTCCTTATAAGTCTCGTATTGTATTCTAAGGATCAGAAGAAAAGGCAGGAGTTGAGAGAACAGACCCTGTATTACAATGTGAATAATAATTTTTAGCATATATTTATTCACAGGTGTGCCAAGGGAAGGGATACATATGCGAAATCTGTGATGTAAGTGAAATAATATTTCCCTTTGATGGAGGTGTCGTGATATGTAGTGGTTGCTCTACCGTTCTCCATCACTTCTGTTATACCTCAAGATCAACTACTTGTCCAAGATGCTTGAGACAGGAGGCTAGGAAAAAGCAAGAACTTTGCAGAGGAGTGTCAGTGGATGAAGGGGTATTATGAAGGTTAGTGTCTGGTAATGATTAAGACTTCTCCATTTTTATTTTATACAAAACTCTGTTGGAACTTGTATATTGCTCTTACTCTGTATTTATAGTATTACAGCTATTTTCTCCGGGTGAAGCTGAAAAAATTGTCCAACACATACCATTCTAGAATGGTATGGATATAAAGTTTGTAAACTGGTTTAATTGTGCATATAACTTGGTAAGTTTGGAGTTGCTTATGCATTCCATTTTCTTTGTATTTTTTATTTTTCGTTAAGAAGAATTCGATTTTTATTAAAAGCACATTGAACAATACTAATAATAGTTATAGAGCCCTATTTTGTGCTTTTCTATACATGGCAATATTTTTCATTGTTTTTGGTTTGATATGACGTGAAAACTTCAGTAGATAGGGCCTGGGCATTCATAACACTTATGAACAATTCTTGTGTGTTTATACTTAGGTAATACAATATATGAAATTTAACAATTGAAATTAATATACAGTATATATTTTTGTGAGCTTATAACAATAATTATAGCTAGCTATATTAATTTATTAGTGTGTTAGTTTAGAAGGTGAATTTCATTTGAACCTAAAAGGTCTCTTCTGTAGTATTTGTACTGTGTCTAGTTCAATAGACAGATTTTAGCTTATTTTAAATGCGACCATATTAGAAGTAGCTCTTACTTTTTCCTTAATTGGGTTCAGCCCCTTACTAACAAAATATACAGTACTCTTTTTCAATACCAGTTGATTGAGTGGCTAATTTTTTTGAATGGGATTAGTCCAGTATGAAACTTTTTTTTCTGAATTTAGATAACCGGTGTTATTTTAGTTTTTACAAAGAAAGATTTTATTTTCATGGTTATTTTTATTTGTTTTTAGTTTAGTCTCCTGTTTGTGAGTATATGATTACATATATATTCATTAATGATTGTTCATTTTGTTGCTTTACCTTTTAGAAAAATCATTATTTACTTACAGATTTACTTAGGGGTCATTTGAAATTCGAATGACAATTTTTGAATGTGAACTGTAAATGTGTGAGTTTGCTGTTTTACACTTAGAAGAATACAAATGTATAAAGGTGGATAAATAATATATTAATATTCACCGTACCACAGGGTGAAATTCCTACAACAAGGAGGCATATATTTAGAGATTAGTGTATATTGTCGTTGAAGTTGGAATAGGATTTTCTTAAGATGTGGAAAATATAAAAGGGGAGATTTAACACTAGAATTGTTTAGAACTTCAGTCTAAGAATGTAATTTCTGAATTTTCTTATGTTTTATTTTTATCTCTACATTAGGAAGTGACTTAAGTTATTACTGTGGCTGGTAATAGCAGTACTATAAAAAAATGTAATGTGAAAAGTAGTACATCATTGCTTACAGTGATTTCTCTGGGGAACTGTATGTTTGTTGTAGTTTTGTAATTTGAATTAGAAAGTACTTGTTAATATAGTATTTGATTCATTAAGCTCGGGGGCCGTTGTAACTCGGCAATAGTGCTTGCGTGAGGAAACGACTTAAGTGGGCTATATCCCACTGGTGGGTGTTAGGAAGGACATCCAGGCATAATCCTCCAGCTTCAATATGTCTCTGTCCACCCCCATGCAAATGGGGACTGATTGTAACATAAAATGGGGCATTTATGACATCTGCAAACTTCGAATTGAAGATTGAATTTAATACTTTTTTCTTAAACAGTGTAAAAGTTCTCCTCATCCCATAACTAGACATGTTTTTGTGAATATAATTGTGACATTTGAATTAACCTACCAGCATCTTGGCTATCACTTAGTAAACATAATTGTTCAAAGTTTAGTAAATGTAAATAATTCATTCTCAACTAAGTGTGTATTGTAATTAGTCATGAACAGGATACATAAAGATTTCTCTTTAGAGGTCAAATGGATGATCAGATGTTTAAAAGTTTATTTACTTTGGGTGAACAATTAATTTTTATTGGTATTTAGGAAAAATTAACTTGTGCACTGTATTTGATTAGCTGATCGATACATTTGTATTTTTTAAAATTCATTAATATTTTGATTTACCAGTTCCTAGTTTATAGTTTCTTTTATAGTTTTTAAGGGTGTCTCTGATCTGTATATAATGAAAGTAAAATTTTCCTTGCAACATCCATGCACCTTGTTTTCCAAGTAGTCATATTGGTACCCTTGATGTATATAGACTGATAGTAGAGGCATAGATGCATACATACATACATGCACAATGGTTACAATCCCCCTTGTAGTGGTGATGACAGAGTCAAAGCACACATTCACCAGAGGGCAAACACAACTCGATCCCTCCTCTTAACACTTTTGGGATAAAGAGTTACCCCAGTTATCCCCTACCACCCTGTCTGAATTAGACTTAGAAACACCAAAGAATATTGCCTGTAGCTGGATTGTATATAATGAAATTTAACAAACATTTTTAATCATAGAAAATGTAATGAAAAGCAGTCTTGAGGTGAAGTCATTGTTGTCATTGGCTTAAAATATCTGAAATTTAATCACCAGCTACAAAGTAGATGTTAGTCATTCTTTGTTTTTTGGTTGGATTTTTGTCGATCTATTATGTAGTTTACCAAGTTTCATTCGCTTAATTTTTGTAGTAACTGATGATTTTTTTTTTTTAACCAAGGTCCCATAATGAATAGCTTTCAGTTTTTCTCGGTACATTTATTTATTATGCTACATACATTGGGAATAAAAAAAACAGTGCTATTAACAGAATTTCTAAAGAAATGTATTAGAGAATGCAGGTTTAACTTCAAACACATTACATCTGTTTGAAAGTGTTAACTGATTCCAGTCTGGTTAAAGCATGTGCAACATCTAACTGAAAGACACAACAATTCATAAGAAATCGAGCGACTGGAGTGTCTTGTTAGAGGGAGGCACATTTAAAGTGTATATACAGTGGAGGCGACAGCATTTAAGGTGCAGTAACATATTTAATTTGTGTACAGTTACGACTTCTCGCAGCCACTCGTGATATCAGATTCACTTGTCTGGGCGCCTTATCACAAGGCATGGAGCCCACCTTTACATATTGTTAAAGATGAATTAAGCATCTCCATTTATGTATCATTAATGTGGGCTACACTTTTGGTTAATCAAATGAATGCCATAAGAAATAGTGTTAGTAAGGACATTTAGTATTACAAATACATAGACAATCCTTAATAATGCAACGATCTTTAGGGCTTAGTATTAAACATTCTCGCTTCAAGCACGATGCAGCGCGACAATCTGAAAAGCAGAGTGCTTTTGTTGTGCTCTTTTACATTATTTGCTCTTCTCTTATCAACCTTCCACTCAGGAAGATGGGAGAGAACATGTCCTTAAGATGTCAAGCGCTTGAGATCAAACATGGCTCAAGGTCAGGTTGGGTCACGGATGATGATCTTTAATGTTTGTTAAAGTTGACAGTGATTTTATTTTTAAGGTAATCTACATTAGTATTACTGTAAATTATAAGATATTGCAACCCAACCTAACCCACTTTAGAAGTGGTTATGTTTGTATATATACAATTTATGTACAAAATTAGCTCCCAACCATTACAGCATATCAACATGTATATTAATTCAAGAATTGTAAATAGCAAGTGTAAAGATTTGCCTAAAAATATCTACTTTATTTGCAAAGAATTAAATTAAAAAGTTTAATCCAATAAACATTTGGCACTTCTAAACATACACTTAAAATTGTTTGTAACAAAATAAAAAACTATATATACAAAAAGAAAAAACAAAACTATCACAGTTCAGTGCTAATTTCATCTGTTATTTCACCATGCTTTAATTTTCCTTTTGAGGAGATGCTTATTCCCATCTCTTCTCCAATAGTTTTCTTTAAAGGAGTCACCTCACTCTTATCGACACTCCCGCCATTCCTGAGAAGAGATGTATCTATGCGAAAGGTCACATTCTTATTGTTTTTGCTTTCAATTTCAAAACTGTTGTTCATGTAACCATTGGTGAGATGGTTCGAGGAGTAACCATTGTGGACATTTTTAGAATGCCCATTAACTTGGTCATTGTGACTCCTAAAATGTCCTTGGTCTCCACTATTATTTTTATGTCTATGATTTTTAAGGTTCACTGATACTGGGTCATACCCATTACTATTATTGTTGGCAAAAGTATTGAAGCTACTCTTGACATATCCGTTTGGGTGACCATTCATTCTTCCATTGATCTGTATAAATTCTCCTGATAGAGGAGAGCCTTTTGCACCAGGAGTGTATCCATTGAGTGAGAGACAGGTTTTATTAATCCCTCCATTTACTTGGTGTCCATTAATACTTCCATGACTGCGTGGTCCATTAATTTTTACACTAGTGGACGTATTTTTTATCTCATAGAGCCCTGCATTATCACTCACTACCGCTGTTGATGCCTGTAATAGAAAAAAACAGGAAATATTATACACTGATATAATGAGCGTTCTATGATCTTAATCAACAGAATAGTATCTGCCAATTATATTGGCAGATACTATTCTGTTGATTAAGATCATATTTCTTAATTAAAATACAATTGTTTATATATTGCTTGTGTCCATGGACCCCCCTTCAGAGTATCTTTCTGAGTATCACTCTGCTGCTCCTTGATGAAGCTGCTATGGAAAATGATCTTAACAAAAGGCTTCTACCCATTTCATAAGTGAAGTAATCTGTAGTGTTCTCTAGGGGTAATACAAAAGAAAAGCCCCGTAGGTCATGGATATTTCAGAATATTACACTTCTCAATTTTCCCTTGTTACTTGACCAAAGGTTTGAAGCCTCCCAGTCTTTCTATCCAACTCCCTTGCTACCTCTTCGTGGATATGTCTGACTCTTCTTGTTGGCTAAGAAAGTTCATATAATTCATTCTTATTTCAAATAGGAGGCAACACTCGATCTTGCATACGGGGCACTTACCAGTCTCATACAATGGGAATCATAACTCTTGATTTTATTAATGTGGAGGCACCTCTCCATGACCATTAGGCCCATTATTTCTTCCATGGCTGACTGTGTCATCTGTATCACTCTTTTATGTAAATATGTTTATAAGAAATAATTGTTATTCTACTATTATAGCATACCAAAGTGAAACCTTAATCTTGTTAATATGTAGGTGTATGAAATACAAACAACATACATCCTACAACATTCATCACACACGACACTTCCACACACAAAACACATTCACAACTCATGGCACCAGCTGCCCATTGCGATACTACAGTTGAAGGTCTTTTGGACTTCTATAGGACTGTCCAGGACAGTATCAATGTTAAGTCTTCCTTCAGTTACGGTTCCTTTTCTATGCCTACATCTACGCCGAATATTCTTGGATATTCGTTACACATCGCTTCCTTCATATCTGACAAGTCACTACACTCTTCATCTCTATTCCTCTTTACTTTATGTTCTTCGTACCCATGCCTGATGAGGGCAGTTTTATTTTAGTTTTTTCTAGCCCGTCCTGGTGTCTCTCATAAAAAAATAAACACGCATAAACAACACTTACACATAAGACAAACATGTACACACAATATACATACACAAAATACACATGCCCCACACAGAATAAACATATAGTACATAAAACTAACGAGCACACACAAAGCCAAGACATACACAAATAACATATACAAAACATAACTTACACAAACACACAACACACAAATAAACACCCAAACAGCCAATTTACATGAAACACCGACACACAAAACACATACACTCAACAGACATGCACAAAGCAAACACAGTCACAATATATACGCATGCAAAAAGCTTATACACATACAGCAGACATGTACAACAATTGCATCATCCACACAAAACGCACTGCAACATTCACACAAAACACACTGCAACATTCACACAAAACAGACTGCAACATCCACACACAACACCCACAACATACACTCAAAACACAAGATACACACACTCACCAAACACACATAAAACATCAACACACCAAACATGCGCAAAACACCAACACCCGCACACAACACACACTAAACAGCACACCCCACACATACACAACACTTACACACTAAAACATGTACAAAAACACATATACAACATGCACACTCTGAACCTTGAACCCAAATCCCCCACACTGAGCACTTACACACAACCCACAAAACACACACAATCATACACAATGCATATATACAAAATGCACATACACATACACAACACCAGCATACAAAACATACAGCACACATACTCTGAGCAAAACACATATGCACAACATATACACACCGAACTTGCTCACACAACACACATATCACAAACGTGCCCAAGGGCACACACAATGCACACAATATACACACACACAAACCTCAAACATATACACCTTTACCAAAAAGCACAAAACACCAACACACACATACATGCACCCAAAACAGACACACTAACACACACACATGCAATCACAAACAAAACTCATAATACACAAAACACCAACACAAACCACATACACAATAAATACATACAAAACTATTTTTACAGCACCCATGAAACAGAACTCACGGACTGAGGTTAGTAAGGGCATACACTCAGGGTAACGATTACATCTGCCAAAACAAGTCCTTCATAAGAAGGCAACCGTCCTAGCCCTTAGTAGAAAAGGGAGTTCGAGACGTAAAAACCGAATCCAATCCATGAAACAGAACTCATACGCACAAAACACACTTGAGGAAATGTGTGTGCATCTATTTGTGTGTTGCAAGTAGGCCCTTTTGGAATGGGGGTAAATACATACATGTTGGATCTGATGCATGAATGCCCATCCTGATGCCCGGGGGCACCTCTCTGACCTAAGTAATATTATAGCATCTCATTTCAATAAAAAAGAGATTGCATAATATATTGTTCACTATACAAGATGTGTATATATATGACTGAACAAATGTTTATGATTAGTAGGACTGAGTGGGCAGCCATTTTCCGTGCAGCATTTCTTAATCTTGGCAAGAAGCACTCATAAAAATAATCCTTGGTTAATTGGAAGGTCATTCATACCTTCTTATATGATCTAAAATGCACTGGAAGTGTCACCTTGATTCTTGAAGGCTAGGGGTTTTTAAAAACATTTGCAGAGTTAATAATTAGAACTTGTACGTTCCTGAGGCATTCCCTCAAAAGCTCCATTATCGTTTTTGATGCTTTAAAACCCTACACAGTCATCTCTTCCTTTGATATGCATGTCCATAATGGAGTTTTGTAGTAGATGCTTCCAGTTCCATAGACATTAAAAATATGCTTCAGAAGGTTCTATCCCCTTCTTCAATGATTTCCTTCAGCCAATCCAGGTACTGACTTGCCCCATGGTCATCCACAATTGCAGCTTCTTCAGATACTTTCATAGTAGGTATCATTGTATTGTTTCACAAATCATGCAGTGTTGCCCAATATCAAAGTATCTGGAGGGGCTGCAAGTGTGGATGACCATGCAGCAACTTACAGCCTAGAATGGCGGAAGGAAATCATCAATGGGGGATTGTACCTTCTCAAACATATTTTTGACTTCAATGGGACTGGTATGTTTACTATAAAATGTCATCGAGGACATACTTATCTAAAAAAAGAGATGACTAGGGCGGGTTTCAAAGCATCAGAGGATAATGGAGCTTTTATAAGGTAATGCAATAGGAACTTATAAGTTCAAATTATTGAAGAACCCCTTTCCTTCAAGAACATGAACAAGGCACCTCTTCTACTTCATTATAGATCACAGAAGATGGCATGAATGACCTTTCAATTAACCAGGAATTGCTTTTATGAATTCTATTTGTTGAGGTCAAGAAATACTGCAAGGGAAATTGCAGCCCATTCAGAGTCTTACTTATCATAAATATTTGTATTGTAATATTTAAACACCCCTCATATAGTGAACAATATACCATACAATCTTTTTTTTTTATTATTATTATTATAATTATTAAAAGGAGTGCCATATATCAATGAGCCAGAAAGATTCCTCGGGACATTACCGAGCATCCAGCCTACCCCAGCTCCAATATATGTCCACTCCCATTCCAAAGAGGACTGTGACACAGAAAATTGTGCACACACATTGTGTGTGTGTTTTTAGCATGATTATTTTGTAAGTGTGTGTTTGTGTGCCCACATTTGTTTTGTGGATTTTTTGTAGGAGATTTGTGTATGTTGGTGCATGCTAAACACTAAATTAGGTACTTAGAAGCAGGTAAGAAGAGAACATTGAGAAGGGCAATTCTGATCTCTCCCCATGGGTTTAGGGGTTCGCCTTTAATATTTCTATTGCACTGTATGCATCCGGCTTGAACTCTCAGGTCATGACTACAGTATTTTTTTGACTTGACTATGGAACAACAAAATTCTACGTAGATAGATATTGATTCCTCACCTACTTGCTTAATGCCACACATATGCTTTTCCTTTCCACAAAGCTAGAAAAACAGAGAAGTATCCTAGATATCAGTATCCTAGATAGTATCATCATAAACCAGAATTGTACAGTATCTGTACAATACATTATACTGGCACTATCATAATAATTAATTTGGAAATGCATCTATTGAATTACATAAAGGAACCACAACAGGACACTTGAAGGATGAAGAAAGGAAAATAAAACTGGTGCGATTGACAAAGGTTAGTCATCTGTTGGGGATGAGGAAGGGACGGAAATTAAAACATCCAGAATAGAAAAAGGTTATTTTCATAGATGGATACCCATAAAGTTTTGAAACTACAGATATCAAAATATGATTGCTGGATTAAAGTGAAGATTAAATAGTCTGTTTGGTACATAAACTGAACATAACCAGGGAGCAAAGTTCTGGAATGCAGAAAATCATGATGATACCAATAAAATCTGAAACACATTTTATGGATTAAGCCCTACACAAGGAAGAATTCTGGAGGATTGCTATCAAAATATCTACCAAAGGAAAGCACAAGCACTATGACAGTAGTGCTTGTGCACTAATTCCCAAAAAGCTTCAGCCTGCACGCAACTAATATTTCCAAATACTATATTATGTGAGGCTTATGTCAAAGCTGCTCCCGATCATGAAAAGAACCCAAATGCAGCTCACAAGGTGCTCTCAGAAACTGCAATACAACTGTAGTTCTTATATTAGCTAATCTATCGAGAATGGAAAGGGTTATAGTTAGAAAATCCATCTAGAATAGAAAGCATGTTAGTTACCGACTGTAACCGTCTGAAAACACTGGCTGAACCAAAGAGCAATGTAGCTTTAATAAGATCCACAAAACTACCCAGCAGTGAAAGTCGCAAAATTCAGGGAAAAGATGTATGTTGGAGTTCTGAAGACAATCCTGCTCTGCCTTAATGGTCACAATGCACATACACTCTCAAATTGTAGAAGAGTAACCAAACGGTGAAATTGTGTTGCTACAGTACAAAGGAACATAAACCAGGCCAGGTAGACTCAGTAAGGAAGGGCAAGAACTTGCAAATTTTGAATATTAACAAAGAACAAATTCATTGAAGAGTATCTTCAAAGAGGAGAGTAACTTCATCTAGCATAAGGCATTTAGCATCTGAGAAAGAAAAGACCTTACTGAAAATTTATGGAAATATTGAGGCAGAAGAAAAAAAAATTGATACCAGCAAACCAAGGGGCAAAAACTAGGTGCATTTTCCGTCTGCCAGTAACCATCATGGTCATTCTTTCAATCAGGATTAAGTGCACAGCTGCATAACATTGCATCTTAAAGCAAATGTATGTGTTAAAAAGAACTGTTGCTGTAGGCCTCTGCATCCCGTATGAACAACTGCAAAATACAAATCGTCTTGAAGCCAGGATGTCATAAGTTTGCATACAATTAAATCCTCAGTGTCTTTGCAGTCCCAAAATGTTATCCTCATATACCTGAAATTAGCAGTTCTGCCTCTAAACAATATGGAGAGGTTTAAGATTAAGAAAAAATATTTATTCCTAACTCTGTGGAATGGAAAGTGCATTTGCGCAGCCTTTGGCAACATATAAGGAATCGAACTTTTTATTTAAGTCAACGTTTTCTATATCTTAGATGTAACTCATAACTGTATGCACAATATATATATATATATATATATATATATATATATATATATATATATATATATATATATATATATATATATATATATATATATATATTTTATTTTTTTATTTTTTAATATTTATCCAAGGTTATTCGATCATGCAATGCAGTAATATTGTGGTTGTTAATTTACCATGTCATTTACCCATCGCATACCCCACTCGTTTTATATCATGTGTTAGAATTAGTTTTTATTACAATTACAATGGCTACTTCTACACATTCATCTACCCAGTATGTAAAATAATAGTGAGTCTATATTTACTGTGTACTTTTAGAGGAAAAAATATTTGCCAATTTAACTTTTAAAAATCAGTATAAGTAAAGGTTAATTTCTATCAAGTGGCTTTTAGAGGAATTAGAAGCGTAAACTGGGCTAAAAGGAAATTTGTAACGATAATTCAGATCACTGAAGTGCTAATTTACAGTTACAATACCTGATACCTGGGTCTTTTAAGTTTGTTTGTGCCCAGGGTTAAAGTTAAGACTAATATCGTTAGAAGGCGTCTACAGATCAATTTTGCCTTCTTTATTCAGTTAATCAACAGGTTATAACTTTGAATTAATTGTGTCTGATCAGGCTTGTCATATCAAGTATCCAGTATTACGTGTCATTAATAATATGGATTAATGTACTTTGGGTGGTTGTTATAGGTACAGCATGAAACACTTTTGTTAACTGTAGAGCAGATCAGGGTTATCTGTGACATATGTGATATGACAAGACTGTACACATTTAATGATATATATTAGTGATTGATATACCTCGGGCAAGGAAATAAGTCTACCATTTTTAATTAATAATTTATGTTTAATAATACTCGAGCAAAGAGCCTAACTGGACCCTGTTAATCCTAAGCTTATCTTTTTTTTTATGAATGGTAAACAGAAAGGGCTTCAAATTTATGAGTATCTTTGCATTCAATGGAACCAAAACTTGTGTATGCTGTGCAAAAAGGCTCAACAAAAGCATTACATCACTCTACTATAAAAATGAAGTTTTAAATATATACATTGCACATTTTTCATTGTTAATCCTATCTGACATTTTACTCTACTTGCAATTATTACAGTACTTTTAAAAAAGCATGCCAATGATATTACTTAAAAAAAAAAAATGGTTTGTCATGCAATGGCACAATGCTAAAGCATGCAAAAAATATATATACACAGCAATCTGGGATGCAATTCTATGAACAATCAAGTCAGTTGTTTAGTCTTTCACACCAGTCTTAAGTCTACAGTCTAAGAGTCTGTAGTCAACAAAGGAGGATTAGTTAGCAATTTGCCTCATTGCCAGAAATAACAGATTATTACAAGATAAATCACTAATCATCTTGCAATACTTTGCAAGATACAGGAATTTCACACATACTGATGAACTTGTTAGACTCTACATCAAAAGGTTGACGTTATTTTTCCTACGGCTACTGTTAGGACATTCAGTACCAAACAATTTTTTTATGCTACTTTACACTCTTCATGAGGTATTTAAACTTGTTGCACTGTAGATTTCTCAAGAAATGTACAGTCATTAAATTTAGACACACATGGTAGTACTTTCTGTATAAAGTAACATAACTATCTTTGATGCATATTTTTAGTTATGTATTGCATTCCATTGTTCCAAACATCTAGTTTCTAACATTTGCTATAATTTACGATATTAAATTTAATTGGAAAAGAACAGAATTTGTTTCCATAATGAAATAAATGTAAAACTTATTTTCATTTCTCAGGTGAGTGCAGCAAGAGAGAAAAATAGAGAAACTGATATTTGGAAGGCTGGTTGTTTTCATCCATAAACAACATTCCTAACTTTCCCAGTACTTACTGCAGGGCACTCTGTATCAGGGGCCCTAGGATGAGCTCCAGACTTCCAGCACTTCCCCTTCGTGTGTGCCCGCCTACACCCCTGATGTGCTGTGAACAATAACATATCCCTCAATCATAACTTATGACCCATGACCCGCCCACAGCTTGTAACCTTACCTTGTCAGATGAAATTCATTAGAAGTCGAGAAAACTGATTTGGGGCACCTAATGTAGTTGTTATTCTTTTTGATTCTTATGTAACTGCTGTTTGGAAGTCTTTTAGTTTTCTTAAACTTTTAAAGAAAATCATGAAGGTGCCAAAGCAGAGGACAGCTATCACTTACTCAGAGCAGCCGTTGCTTTTCAGTAAGGATTTGTACTCTTATTGTGCAGTGGTAAATGCGACCCTATCATTTAATCAGTGATAGGGTCACAAGTGCCTTTGTAAGGGTAGAAATCCTCACATTTTGAAGCATGCAAGTGCCATCAGGTGAAACAAGATATCACTCCAGTGATGATGGGAGGGAGGTGCTGTGGGCGGATTTGGGAGCAGGATACAGGTTGTGCAACAGGAACTGACAAAAAGCAGCTGTAATTCTCCTTTGGTGTCTTAGAAAAGTCTTCTTTATATAGCGTCTTATAGAGCATATTCTGGAGTTAATAGGTCCAGTTTCCATTGATAGTCTGAGTCAAGTTCCAGAACTGTATTTTATTTTATTTTTTTACTATGCAGAGAGAACTTTAATAATATGAAGAACTGTAAAGTGATGGTAGTTCTAGGGCTACAGTTCTGTTTGCAGTGATAATCCCTGCAGTAAATGCCATCTATGGTTTGCAATATTGTTGTGCTAATTTTGAAGTGATCTGTAATAATGTATATATACTGAAATTTCAGCTGCTCCATGTCATATCCTGCTTAACAAATATGATTATAAGATGGTATTGTATATGACAAACAGTCTAATTATCTATGGAAAATGCAATATATGCACTGCATTTCCAAAGTTGATTTTATGAATTTCTCATATATTGTGAATAAATTTTTTATAAGAAGCGAGAGATATCAGTAAATCTTAAGATCCAATTTGTAAGATTTTTAAGCTTTAAGGATAGCCAGTTCATAGGCTCTGTATAATTCCTAGAATTTATAGTTCCTTTATAAAGCAATTATCGAAAAAAAAGCAAAAGCACTGCATTATTATTTCGCAGCTTAAACATTTTCTTTTGAAAACTATGAAGAATTAGAAGAAAATATTAGAGGATAATAAATATATAAACAAGAAAAGTATTGAAAGCATATTAGCGAGAATAGATACTAGAGCAGCATAGATACAGACTTGGACTAGAGTAAATCCAAGCATGGCATGGTACAGAGTTGAGTACAGAATAGTTAACTAATTAATTTAATGGAATGATGGTCAGCGATCATGAGTCATATATCGTAACTTGCTGTCGGAGTCAAACCATGAGTATCTTACTATAAAATCCTTTTGCGAATGCGTGTTTATTATATACATTTATATATGTGAACTTGCTCATAAAACTTAATGGGAGAGCAGGATGGGAAATTGTGTTAGACATAAACTTCAACAAAAATTGTGACAGTTAGTGCTAGCTTACTAGAAGTGCTTGCAATCTCATATAACAAAACTGCTCTTGTAATGAACAAAACAGCAGCAATGATAGCTGAAAGTTTTTATTTCATGCACACCCTGTTATTTGTGAACGTTTGAGATTAAGTGAAGGCCGTTATTTTCGCAAAGTTTATTGATATTTATCATTAGTTTTCATGATAAAAAAATAGGTTTTCAGAGTAATGTGAACTGTATAAATAGAGTCCTCGACATACGTCAGAGTTCCATTCCTGAAATATGATGTAACCTGAATTTCAGTGCAAATTGGAACATACCTAAATAAGTACCTATGCTAATGCAAGTAGTAAAGTTTCTCCCTTTTCCATGCATTTCACTATCTCTAATTTAATTTCCATGGTTGACTGCTTTCCTTTTCTTCATAGCACTGTCATCAGAAGAATCTGCTTTACGCATTGGGGACATAATGCAGGCCAAAAATGATAAAAAAAAAAAAAAAAAAAAAAAAAAAAAAATTATGGGAGATGCTCTGTAACCAAGAAACATCGTAACTTGAGGACAGTGTAAACAGAGGACCCCCTGTAAGTAATTCTACTTTCCGATGGGGCTTGATCCAAAATTCATAACTGTGAGTGTAAGTTATTAATTAAAATTTTGAGAAGTTTCTTGAAAACTTCCAAACGAACTATTAATTTGGTTGTTCACTTGTATCTTACATTTAAAAGAATGCTGGCAATATTAGGTTTGATATTTGAATATAAAGGAATTCGTGGTATCCTTTCTAGATACATGTATATACTGTACAAAGCAAATCACAGTATCTATTTCTATATATATGCAAGTATTTTCGCTGGGATCCATGCTTTTGAAATATTTGCCTACGCATGCAAACTATGTAATGGAGTGAAGGTGAATAAGCCTTTCCCTTATGGAATGTAGAAAAATTGTATACTGGAAGATAAAGATAACATGAATATATGAATAAATTTGAGCTTTTAAATAGAGGATACAAATCAAGAAGCATTAAAGACTCTAAACAATCTTTCATGTAACAAAAAAAAATATGGATAGTTACTAAAAATAATAAAAATCTTAAGAGTGTCTAAATGAATACCTGTATGCTGATAGTACCACAACATATGGTGTATGCCAATTTCTAGAGTAAATGAAGTTATACAATTTGGCCTTGTGTTGGCATGTAACTAAACATTCTAGCAGTGGTTTGAACAAATGATGCAATATACAGTGCAAAATATTACATCCAAAAGTGAAGCCACCCAAGTGATAATAAGATATGCAGGCCTTTCATCAGTGCAAAAAAAGGGGTGTCATCTAGAGAATTTGGTGAACTACTACTGGTAACTCACAAGCTCACAGAACAAGATTTTGGTTTCAAGAGGTAAGAGTCTATGCAGCTACATGCTAAGAGGTGTGAAGAGAAGAGATGAGATACTAACAGATTACAGAAAATCATCTAACAACCTTTATAACGATGCAAGTTGTGGGTATGTAAATTACTTACTTGATTACCATCTTGGCCTTGACCCTTGATGCTTCTCCCAAGTGAATTGGACCACTCTGCCTCTTCCCTGTATGCATCCCAATTATACACTTTCCAATGGAGGGCAGAGTGGGCCAGGTTAGTCCCATTGGCTGTCTGGATGCCTTCATTTGTTTCACTTGGATTTTTGGATGTACTTGGAGGAGGTTTGCTGGAAGCCCTCTGACCCGAGTTAGAATGGTTAGTTTGCGAGGCAGTGGTGCGTAAGATATTTGTTTGTGAACCTGTGGTTTTCATATGAGGTTTGTTGCTGCTCAACAGTCTAGGTAATGTTGAGTTTTCACATCCCCCTAAATTAGAAGAGGCAATGGGAGCTGGAGAAGAAGTCACAGATGAAGAAAGAGGAGGAATTCCCACAGTGTTATGATTGTTGTTAGGTGCTGGTCTTGGAAGAGTCGAGGTATTCCCAGATCTCTGCAAAGAGTTCGTAGAGTGTTCATCATTTCTCATAGAAGGTGGGCCATAAGATTGTACAATATGAGTTGAAGAGTCACTGCTATGGACAGAAGATATAATAGAGCTTCTGGGACGAGGGATAGGCTGATTACCAGAGCTTGAAGAGGAGAATTCAGGAGAGTTTTCATGATAATGGATGAGAATGTTAGTGGAATGTTGGGTTAAAGATGTTAAATCTGGATATAGGCTTTTAGAATAATGGAATTGTGGGTGGTTTTTCTGTGATGAATAGGAGCTGCAGTTACTATAATAGGGCTCAGTAATGTCACTAACTGTCGAGCGGTCATAACTGTGTTGGTCAAAACTAAAGTTCTCATAGCTATGGTGGTCGAAGCTTTTTTGATCGTCTGGGTCAGGGCTGTTGGATGTTGAAGACAGCTGTTGGTGGTGGTTGTGGGGAGTGTCTAAGTGGCTGAGTGTATTATGGGAGCCACTGGTCAGGGTAGAGTCAGCTGAGATACTCACGCTGGAGCTCCCAACGCTGATTCCAGAGGTCACTGACGACTGTGGACTGGGTTGAGGTCTGTAAATGAAATTGCATAATACTGTTACCTAATTTCAGTAATCGTAAATTTTCATCTGGATTTACAAGCCATGTCATGGAATAAACAACTCAAAAATTGGATGGTAACTTTAAGAATAAAGACCAAAACTATTAGAGTCAAATCTGTTACAAATTCCTTTATAATCATATATTGTGCAATATATATAATGCTTTGATGACGGACTCTATGACTAAAATATACAAACTAAAAACAAGTAGTCTAATTACTTGATTACAGACGAAAAATGAGAGCCTCTATCACTGCCAGGATTTTTAAAACCGTTGCTTGAAGAATTCACAAACCCATTTGTAGAGACAAGGCTTCCTCCGTTTTCTTCCATGAATGTGGATGAATCAGGGCTGGAGGCTTCGTGTCGAAATGTTGGGGAAGAGGTGCTCGTTCCATTGGTCACTAAAGTCTTGACACTTGGTCCATTCACCATGACTGGCTTGTGTGGGTTTCCATTTGAGTACCTGAAATACAAAAAATTTATTTCCATGTACAAAAAGTGACAAAAGAGCCAATTCAGGGTGCTGCTTTCTGTATGGGGTATGGAGTAACAACACCGATAGTTACAGAGGCCTTAGAGTGCATGCGTCCTTATGATGTATGGTAAAAAACGACAAAGTATTTATGCAACTTTTTTTGCAGCCTTTAATTAAATGTTCATTACTCTGCTTGAATATGCAATAGAAGACCTCACCCATGTATGTAAAATACACCTGTGTCTCAAAAGGTATAATATATAGAGTACACCATTATATTGATTTCTCTACTGGACACTAACATAATTTTTAAGACTTCAAAGGAATTTATGCAATACTGTATACTGAAACTGGGATCTTGCAAAGATGAGTAACCCCCAGAACGCCATGTAAAGTTAAGTAAACAGGTAAATTACGTTAGGTTAGGTTAGGTTATTTGCTTTGTAAAAATGAATAAACACGAAAACACCCTGAGGTTACACTTACCCATAAGAAACACCTGAAGATGGTTTAGAAGAGGTTTTTGTGGGTGGTGTATTGGTCGAAGAGTCACTCCAGTTTTTCCCATTGCTAGTTAAGCCAACAGTCTTGGTACTAGAGCTCGTGGTGCCATCAGACGAGTGAAGGGACCTGAATTGAATAAAGTAATAAGGTAATGAAGATTACTGCTACTCCTACGTTTAAATTAAAAAATAATTACAATATATCAACATTTCGAATGTGTTCTTTAGTAAATCACCACCAGAAACTGAAAAAATAAAAACAATATACAGTATGTGTAAAGGGACTTTGCATAACTATTTCTGGCATCTACAATATAAATAATTAAAAAGGGTGACAGACATCAAGCAAAATAAAAACATTCTTAGTCTAGTAACAGCTTCACTGTGATAAAATAAGACATTAGCAAGTAGAAGGTGCATAATAAGAACTTCTTCATGGTTAAAAAGAATTAAAGATCTAGGTTTTCCTAGCTCCTACCTAGGAAAACCAAGAAGAGATCGGATCTAGTAAAGAAGAGTAACCTCAGGATGCTCTAGGGTTATTCATATTAACATGGTAAATCGCCTAGCCTAACCAAACTTAACCTAACCTAAGTTCATGGGCTTATTTAACTTTACATGGGGTTACATGATCCAAGAGATCATATTAACTTTGACACAGTCAATGATACAGTTCTTAAACTACAACTGAACTAGAAAAACAAATACAATTATGATTTAAAAGACTACAGTACTCTTTACAACCTGAAAAATTATTGCTGGAAAAAATGAAATTATAAATGGATTAGCTTGAAATTGTGGACATAAATAGCATACTAACAGCAAAATATATTAAAAAGCATTATTAAGCCTAAACAATTCACAGTTTTGATATTTGAAGCTACATCTAAAACAATGGATTCTGTAGTGCATAATAATGTTATCCTTTCAGTAATATTATCAAATGCCGTGGCTTAAGGATTTAGAACTTCCTATGAAAACAAGTTTAGGTTCAATATTTGAAGAATATTTCCAAGTCATAACATATCTATGATTCTCAAATATCTTCTCCACCAGATAAATAACAATACTATTGTCTGAAAAACAAAAGGCTAATAATCATGTCAGTCAGCATGAATGTCGTTACTTCAAACATAAATTTGGATATTCAAGAGTTTTACCAGATTTAATATCCAAAAAAACTGTTTCAGTAGTAGTAATTTAGTTCTAAATTGGATTATCTTCATAGGAATATGACTGAAAAGAACAGCAATGAGCTATAAGTTTCCAAGTCAGTAATTAAGTAAGATCTACAGAATCCACTAATTAGAATATCTGAAGTACACTGAGGCACAATCAAATAATAATCAAATAAGTGCAACATAATACACGTATAAAATAAGTCACTGTATTCTCACCTGTCATTCCATGTATGCTATAGTGCACTAAAGTAATTTTATTCATATGCATATATGATATATCCTCTCCATTAAGAATGCAGATGTGATACCTGCTCACTAATGACTAAATAATTCTTTGAATCTTTACGGTCAGTGGCAAAATCACTCAAATACTAGAGCTTAATAAGGGAAGCAATAATTTTTCCACTTGTGCACTTGTTACACAGGTGAAAAAAATAGTTATATCAGGTTACATTTGATTCATCCCAATCTGAAAATTTGATTAAAGCACCTCTAACTACACATTTTTCCAAAACGAAAAATTCCTAGATTTCAATTCATCATAAAGGCAAAACAGTTAATTCATTCAGAGTTGAGAGGTATCTGCTAACAAAAGAGAGAGTGAGTTTGATATGTGAACGCAATAAATGGCAGGAATATCAGTGGAATTTTTTTAAAGTAACACAAAGGTCAATACTGAAATTGTTTTATCTGCAGAAGAGTATTGAGTAAAACAAATCTTTATGAATACTGTAGTTTTCATTATTTAGAGTATACATGTAAAATTTCTATACTGATAGTATGGAATACAGATACTGTTTGAAAAACAGGCTTATTGCTACATACTGTACAAAAATTATAATAAATAAGTAAATACAGCATAGAGAGCTGTATACTGTATAAACATTCTTAAGAAATTTAAGTACAGTATTGACAAAACTGATACAGTTGATTTATGTTCAGCACCTTATTTTAAAGTGGTCTTCAGTCATCTAAAAAATAAATTATAATTTAAAAATTTCGCTTACTCAGTATTCGTTTTAAGATAATTTAAAACAGATATACATCAAAGTCTTATAAATACCTACAATACAGTAGCTAATATCTTAGAATTTTAGACCATCCGAAATACCAGATGAAGTTTTTGAAACATTCATAAAGAAAAGAGCCAGCAACTTAATTTCAGTACAAGGCAGTGCCTAGCATAGGTCATGCTGCTCTCTACGTAAATTTGGCACCAAAATGATGCTGTGCAATACATAGGAATTCAACAATACGAATTGAAGAGAAATCTTATTAATCAATATCAAACCTAAGTTTCCATTAGCTAAAGTTAACAGGCTTTTCTTTTTATAAAGTATTTAGCTTGTGTTTTAGATTTGAGTTTATGGCTTAAAGATAAAAAGACTTTTTGAAGGACTTAACTATAAGTTTTAAGCATCTCTACATGACTAATGCCCAACACCAGTTAATACTACTTGCTTAGCGAGAAGTTAAACATAGAGGTCGTGCATGAGGAGAATGTACCTTGGACCTGGGGGATGTGAGGCATCATTCGCCATTCCTCCTCCTCCTCCTCTTTCAGATCCTACGTTCTCATTTTCTCCTTCTCCAGACCCATCCTAAAATAATAGATAAAGAAAGAATGAATGTCCATTTTCAGTTGTTGCTTTCCCTATTATGAGTCACTAATAATCTCCATTATGGGATAAACACAGACAGGCTGGAGCTGAGGAAGTGGGGGTGGATGCCCTTCCTAACCCCCCATGGTGGACTCGATCACGGGCCTTTCAATTCCCAAGTTGAGTTCTCTAGCCACTGTGCTACTGCAGTCCCTGAATATCCATTTTCAGTAATAACAACATAGCAAGAATTCAGTAAAAAGCTGAAAACTTTATTTCATATTAACTACAGTGATATCACTCATATTAAAAAACATTTTTGGTCTTATCTAAATGAGAGCAAACTCTAACAGTATGAGGAGGACAGAAGTGGTGTCTGTCATCTCATATCCCTTACCAACTCATACGACAGTCATGGATACACATGCCTTGGATGGTAGCAGATCTTTCAGGAAATAAATAAGAGAAAGATCCATATACTGTTTGGCATTTTTTGCGTAATCACCATTATGGGAGTAGATAAAGATAGGTTGGGGCTGGGTAATTTAGGTTGGATGCCCTTCTAATGCCAATTGATGGGCATAATTGCTGTCCCAAAAGAAGGAACTATATGATAATCTGAAATGCAAACTTAAGACATATTGAATATTTTCGTCAGATACCTGTAGATAAACAGATAATACCACTACAAATGACAAGTACTGTATACCTTATGGACAGCTTTCGGGAGTGTATTAGTCTTATTGGCAGGTGAAGGAGTGTAAGGAGGCGGGGGTGATTCTCCATCTGCAGGAGGTGTAGCTTTGCGATCACTTGAATTACTGAAAACAAAGTAAAAAGTATATAAGTATCTGCTAACGTATGATTGTAAAATAAGCTGTCAGTGACAATAAAAAATGAACTCACAAAGAGAATTTGCAGGATTCATATTAGTACTAAAATGAAATAAATTCATAAAATATAAGGTATGTACAAAAATATAAAGAAAACACATATACAAAATTAATAGGTATACATTTTCAAGCACATCATGAATTCTTGACAAGTAATCCATCCCCTTGCAACTTACAACAAAGATGTGTACTTAACTGTGATAAAAATGACACAAATTTGAAATTTAATTCACGTTCTTAGCATATTATTCATGGTTAAGTCAGCAGAGTATAGACTATAAAATGAAACGCCATGAAAGAGTCTATCTGGAAGGTCAACTTACATATGATGCAAAGATTGTGAAGAAAGTAAGAGACGAGAACAAAGGTAGAGAACTTCAGAAAGACCTAAATAGTCTGCATGAGTGGTCAGAGAAGTGGAGAATGAAATTCATTACTTCTAAATGTAAGGTAATGAGAATGGGTACAAGTGCAAGAAGCCTAATTTTTACTACTCGACGGCAGGAGCTGAACTACAAGAGACAGATAATGAGTGAGATCTATGAGTAAACATACTGGCAGCTTTGTCTCCAGAAATGCGCATAAATGGGATAGTAAGGGCAGCATATGCTTTCTTAGTAAATGTAAGGGTAGCCTTCAGTCACATGGACAAGGAAATGTTCAGAAATATTTATGTAACCTATGTTAGGCCAAAGCTTGAATATGCAGCCCCTTTTGGAATTCGCACTTGAAAAAGCACGTAATTAAGCTGGAAAAAGTTCAAAGACATGCCACGAAACTGGTGCCAGAAATACGCAATCTTAGTTATGAGGAGAGGCTGTGGGAATTAGACTTATATCACACTAAGTTAGAAGAATTAGAGGGGATATGGTGATGGTTTTTAAATTCATTCATGGTTATGACAGAGTGGATAGGGATCGATATTTAGATATGGCTGGCACAAGAACTAGAGGTCATAATTTGAAGCCTCGTAAGAAAACTTCTTTGCAGGATGTAAAGAAGTCCTTTTTTTAGTGTAAGAGAAGTTGATAATTGAAATTCGCTAAGCGAGGAGGTAGTTAATGCTACTCAATCCATAGTTTTAAGGAAAAGTATGATAAGTATCACTAAGTACAAAATGGAACCGACCAAGGAGAAGTTATGAGCTTGGGGTTCTTTCCCATAAGCACAATTAGGTAATTACAATGATGAATTTTCTCTATTTAATAAATTGCCATGTATCATAGTTATAGGGTAGATACAAATAGATGCTTACCCTTATTACTGAGCACAATTAGACAATGCACATACAGTACTTACAAATAATCACAATTCATCATGTATAGGGGATGGACGACTTAAAGCACACATTCACCAGGAGCCAGCACATCCAATGGCTCCATTTTTCTCATTGGGGAAAGGAGGTGCCACATCTCCCCCCTATCACCCTGCTTGGGTCATCCACAGGTTAAGTGGGCAAGGATCTGCTGACGTAAGGCCCGACAGCCGCAGCTAATTTGCCCCTACTGCTTAATCCCAAAATATGAGATAAATCAGAGGCGATTGGATTTAGCTATGAGACTTAAGATAAAAAACAAACACTGGAACTATGAAGCTTATTCAGCGGTTACGCATGTAGTGAGCTTCTATTCTTGTTCTAAAAACTCACCTCTTTGATCGCCGAGGGCTCTTGTGTCTCTTGGTTTTTGGAGAAGTGAATTTTATCTTGATGGTTTTTGCGGTCTCAACTTTTGTGTATGGGATTTCCTTGAGCTCTGCCTCTGTCATTCCTTGAGCCATTTGTAATTTGAAATCAAGATGCTGTCGAAGCTCATCAGGAAGGCGACTGTTTTTGGCTTCCGAAGGAGATCGAGAACGTGACCTATAATGACAAGAGATTAAAATAATTCACCTGTTTGTCTGCCGTTTCATGTGTCGCCATTAATCGCCATTCACATGGTGATGGACACAGACAGGTTGAAGCCGGGGAATTAAGGCTGGATACCCTTCCTAAAGCCCCTCTCCATTACAGCATATAAAGTCCATTCCTGGTATTTAATGGTACAGGTGTGAACCTATTTATAATTTTCTAATGGATAGACAAACCGCTTTTGAGGAAAAAACTTGAGTGCAACGAGAAAAATTTAATGAATATTATCACAGTATCCTAAAATACTACCACAAATGTAAACACACCAGATATCAATATTAAAAAACAGTATATGAGGCTTATATCATCATATAATCATTTGATTAAAATTCAACGAAAAAAATGAATTATCACATGCAAACAGCTTCCAATCACCGCGATTAATTGAAAGAAAAAAAAATTAAGCATTACCTGTGTTTTCTATGTCTTTTCATTGAGCCTTACCTGTGCTTTCTATGTCTTTTCTTGTTTGAGTGTTGGTGATGATGAGAGTCCGCTTCTGTGTCATGACCTGAGGGTTGATACCCACTCTTATGAGAGAGGTCACGCACAGTGGCTGTATTCCCCCTCACCTGCGTCTGTTCCTCCTTCACTTGTACCCACTGGGCATCATTTATAGCACCACCAGACCTAAATACAATAGGTGAGCTGAGTTTAATGAAATGTTCTTTCTTTCTCCGAGAGGGAAGAGAGATACAACGACATCAAGACTAATAAAAAAAAAAAAAAACACACACACACACATACAAAGAAAGTTAATTAGCAATGGGTAACGGTTACATTAATACATGTTCAGGCATCATGAATCAAATAAAAAAATGAGAATAAAAACAAATAATAATAATAATACAAAAAATTAAAGTTAAATATGCAACGGGTGATGATAAAGAGATGTTCATTCTTCAATGAGATAAAATATTTAAGGAAAGACGTCACCAGGAAACTACATGCTGTAATACAAGAAACGGGAGCTTGTGAGTACTTCTGTATTCAGCAAGGGTATATATATATATATATATATATATATATATATATATATATATATATATATATATATATATATAATATATATATATATATATATATATATATATATATATATATATATATATATATATATAAAATATATATATATATATAATATATATATATATATATATATATATATATATATATATATATATATATATATATATATATATATATATATATATTGTGTGTGTATGAGTATTGTATGTACGTATGTGTGTCAAGAAATAAAGAAATAAATGTACTGCATACATCAATACTGATATTGCTTAATGTAAAGGAAAAATGTAACTATAAACATAAGGTTCAAACAAGTACTGTCAATAAATATTCAAGCCACTGAATATACAGTACAGGTACTCTGAAGTCATTATCTACAACAGGACGATTAACTACAACCACAAGATAATAACAACTGGGTTTTGTTAATTATCAACATAATAATAGTGTTAAAATAACAAAAGTTAACATCACCTTTCCCATATGCGGAGAGACCTGGGAATGTAATAATGAGGATTTCATTTACTGATAAGAATAATTTTATGATAATTTGAAATTTGTAACTTGAGTGCTTACTATCTTGTTCTTAAATGTTTTTCACAATGCCCGGGACCAATGTGGGTAATATTCTTCGGCCGCACCGGTGTCACACTCATAAAAAAAATGCTGGTGCAGTGCAACATTGAAATACAATATACTTATTTATTCACAAAGTATTCTTTTGTGTAACTATCATACTTCAAAATAACCAATACAATTGGTACCTCTGTTTTTTTTATTATTTTTTGTTTTTTAATTTTTTTTTTAATGCTCAATAAAACGATAAACTTACACGGTCTACTCAAAGATCAGCGACACCACATGTCCCCATGTATCCCACAGACAATATGTTAATAATGCAGGAACAGTATAACATTCAAAATCCA